>NDXB01000054.1:65785-87087 GCA_002631895.1 Agapornis roseicollis
CCCCCACCCCCCCCGAGCCTTCCGTGAAGTCAGGAATTAAACGGAGCGAGTGGAAATGTCTGAACACAAGGCACAGGATGGAACTTGACCGCCGCTTCCTGCACGGCTGGAGCTCTTCAGCTCTGCCCTCCACCCTTCAGAGGTGGGAGGCTTGGAGGTTCGAGTACCAGATGTGGGTGCCTGCCTTCTCTTTGGCTCCGTCCCATCATTGCCGGCTCGTTTTACTTAGGCAGTGTTGGTTTGCTATACATGGGTCGTTAAAGTCCTCTCTTCACAGCTGTGTGTCCTGGGAAGTCCTGCGGAGGTCATAGAGCAGAGAGTGAACTAAAGACCTGAGAAATAAGAGAGACATCATGGTTCAAACTGTCCCTATTGCACAGGCGTAAGAACTGTTCCTCCTTTTACTCCGAGCCCAGGTTCTCTTCACCTAAGTGATGCACTGAAGCTGTATTTCCTGTGAGTATCCTTTGCTTAGTACAAAATGGTATCCACCATACACTTGAGAGGACAGGATTTTGTTCACTCAGCCAATTCCTAAGCCACTCAATCAGCTGGGAGAAAGCCAGACCTTGTAAAATAAGCATTTGCATAGTTCCTGGTTTAATTAGCACTCGCTGCTTCCTTGTTCAGTGTGTTGAGTCCTGATCTATCGGACCAACATGCCCTTAAGCTCCGCTGTATCTAACCCTCCCCTATTCCTGCAGTGGTGCAGGGACTGAAGCTCAGCTCCTCAATGCTGTGGGACTGAAATCACACAGGAAGGGTTCTGGGATCCTGAACCTTGTGCTGAGGTGAGGAAGATACGGGCGTCCCAAGCCTTGGGTGCCATCCTGTGCCTCTGCCCCAGTCTATGCAGTTTGGTTTCCTGGCTTAAATGCACGTTGCTGCCTGCCTGAAGATACAGAGGAGACAACAGGAGTTTGTTGCTTGTTCCATTGTTTGTTGCAAATGGAATAGAAAGAAAGGAGGCAAAGATGGTAAAGATCAGCAGTTATCAGGGTTTATGGGCACATCTCACTGCACCAGACCCTGCTGATGAGATAAGGGGCAAGGTGTCACTCTGGCATATCACAAGCCTGGTTTAATGGAACAGGAAGGGGGTTCTGTGGTGCCCCTGGCTCAGTGGTGCGTTCTCCAAGCTGTTCAATGCAGGCTCAGTCACTGCCCCAGACCCTGGCTCGTGCTTCCAGCCCTGCACTGTTACCATCAGACTGTGGGCTACGGCGTTTCCCCTGGCACATCACCAGAATGGTCTCAGCTGCGAGCCCCTGCTCGCTCTTCTGGCCTTCTTGATGAGGACAGCTTGCCCAGATGGCTCAAGCACAGAGCCCCATGGAGCAGGCTGTCCTTGAGGAGCCTGCTGCAGCTGAGGATGTGCCTGGATCAGCGCTGGAGCTTGCCTGCAGCTCTGCAAATGCAAAGCGAGCTGGCTGCTGACCCAGTTCCTCTCCACTGTGTGCAGGGTGCGAGGTATTTACCAGCCTTCATGGCTCAGGATTTTTGGTTCTAAATGCAGAGGACGACCCTCTAAAAGCAGCAGCCTTGCCTTACTGCTCTCCATTGATACGAACACACCCATAACATTTTCAGTTTAGTAGGTGGCTGCATTTCTCTTTTAACACTTTTGTCAAGGATGACAATTAGAGAACAGATAAACTTCCAAGGAGGGCTCTGTTACACTAAGGACCATTATCCTCAGTGCCTTCAAGGCGATGAATCACTCGGTTCTCCAGAAGTTTGGTACCTCCTGCCATGATGTAAACACATCTCAGCACAAGTGCATTACTCTCACTCACTGGAATAAACATAGCCTATGAGGCACGGTTGTTCCAGTGCTAAAGCTGTTTAGCTTGAGATCATGTTAGGATCAGACTCTGAAATACCATTTAACAAGCTCATTGCCTGGGAACTCGCCCTATGTTCACCTCACTGCTCCTGCTGCCTAGGGATGAGACATCTCCCACCAGACCCAGTCTCCTCAGCTCCCTGTGCCTTCAGCATGAGGGGTGAGAGGCTCCAGGGGCTGAGCCCCTGCCCTCTGCTGTGACTGCTGCTGTGGGTCTCCACTGCTGGGCACTGGGTTGGTCCAGGCTCACTCTGACTTCAGACTCTTGCTCAGATGGGTGAATCTGACCCATGGCTCAGACTTGGACCCACCTGGGGTTCCTCATTGCTGACTTCCTTCCTTACCTCTCATGAAGACCCCAGGAGGGGAAAACCCTCTGCCCAGGATCAGCCCAAGGACCAGCTGCAGACAAGTCTTTTCCACCCCTCAATAGCTCTGGTTTTGCAAAGCAGTGTGAATGTATCTGAAAGGGGCCTATAGGGATGCTGCGGAGGGGCTCTTCATTAGGGACTGCAGTGACAGGACAAGGGGGAACGGGTTCAAACTGAAACAGGGGAGGTTTAGATTGGATCTAAGGAAGAAATTCTTTGCTGTGAGGGTGCTGAGGCACTGGAATGGGTTGGCCAGGGAGGTTGTGAGTGCTCCATCCCTGGCAGTGTTCAAGGCCAGGTTGGATGAAGCCTTGGGTGCCATGGTTTAGTGTGAGGTGTCCCTGCTTATGGCAGGGAGGTTGGAACTGGATGAGCTTAAGGTCCTTTCCAACCCTGACTATTCTATGATTCTATGCTTCATGAATTCTTCACAAGATAAAGCTGCATAGTGCCCTTGGGCAGTGGCTTTGACCAGTGGTGACCGTAGGACACAGAGGTGTGGGGCTGGGAGAACACAACCTCATACATGCTACAGCCTTTAACAAGTTCCTGTGTTGATTCCAGGTGAAGTAATAATGAAGCACTGAGTTGTACTCACCGCACTCCAATGGATAACAGTAGCAATAGTGTTGTAATGTGAAAACTTCTAAATGAGCAGGATTTCATTGAGGCTTGTGGACGGTGAAGAGAAAATGCCCTCCATGATGGACAGCTGAGAATGCAGAGGCATCCAGGAGCAGAGTTGGGGATGCTGGAAAAAACAGAGTTCATAGAATTATGGAATCCCAGCCTGGTTTGTGTTGAAGGGACCTTAAAGCTCCTCCAGCTCCAACCCCTGCCATGGGCAGGGACCCCTTCCACTGGAGCAGCTTGCTCCAAGCCCCTGTGTCCAACCTGGCCTTGAGCACTGCCAGGGATGGGGCAGCCACAGCTTCTCTGGGTAACCCATTAACCCCTTCCTAATTTCCAGGCCATGGACTTCATGAATAAGCTATGGGGGATGTGTGGAAAATGTTCATCCTTTCCATTTCCCCTGTGTTGGCATCAAGGAGGGGGGTACTGAGATCACAGCTGATGGCTGAGCACAAGCTACAGCAGGAGTCAGCACTGGCTCACGGGATGGGAATGACAAAGGGACTCTGCCAGGGCTGCTGCTCACCCCTCATCATTCAGGAATTAAAAGAACTCCTTCTTTCTGAAGGGTTTGTTCATTCCAGGTAATCCCGTGTTTTCCATGAGGAATCAGGGTGATACAAAAACTGAAAACACCAGGAAAAAAAGCTCTGATAACCTGAAAACACCACTCAGGAGGTCACAGAGACGTCCCACGGGGTCAAAACATCAAACCATCCCATCTCCCTGAAGATAATGAAGAACTCGGTGGCGGGAAGCAGGAGCACACACGGCAGCAAGAGGGAGGTAAGGACCAGTGCTGCCTGTGACCGTGTCAGCCAAATTACACTTCCCAATACACGGATCCTGGAGTCAGCAGTCACCACAGGATCAGAGCATCTGTCACAAGGAACAACAGCAAAATGATCTCTTGGCCAGCACTGCTGGCAGGAGTAGGATAAGGCCAGTTATTTTTATTACTGGTTTTCTTTTGTTTCCCACTATTTGGGAGCGCTGTCAGCTCCATCTGTGGAAGTGTGATGTGATTAACCAAGGAGCTATCCAGAAATAAAGACCAAAGTCTCTTCCTGTTGTTTGAAGGCAAAGTTCATCTTTATTTGGTCTGGCAGCACAATCCAGAGGTCTGAGCTAATTCCTGAGAAAGATGCTACCAGGGCCAAAACCATGTTGTCTGGGAACGGATTAAAACGGGAAAGGGAAATGAAGCAGCTGGAAAGCCTTCCTAAGGAGCAGAGCTTTTGAAATGCAGTCTGTTATATGGCATTTGGGATATTTGCTTCCGTCTCCTGAAGAAACCCAGGGGCCTGAGATAGAAACATGAGTGCTGGGAGACCTTGTGCCATTTGCATTGGCTGTAGGGCAGGTAGTTTTACATAAAACCTCAATTTTCCAGCGACCGTAGAGAAGGGGAGAGTTACAACATTCACACATTAAACAGAACCTATCACTTGGTTAAATGAAGGCTCATTAGCACTGCACAGAGCATCACGCACTGTGAGGACAAAGGAACATAGGACCGGAGGGGACTCCTCATCATTCTTGCTACTGAAACCACTGTGGCATGCAACTCTGCTTGGAAATAAGCCTTTTAAAGAATATAAGTTCTGGTCCTTGGCTCACGGCTATGCTGTGTGAGAGCTTGAAGAAAATGTGCCCCCCTCAGAACAAACAGAACTTGCTTTGTTTAACTGCTCATTCTGTTTTCCCCTTCCAAAACAAACCACCTCTGCTACTGCTTGGTTGTCACACTCTGATGGTGCCCAGCAAATACCTGTGAGGCCACACAGTGCTACTTATCTTCATTAGGCAGAAGAGCAGTCAGAATGGGTGCTGCATCAGCACAAAGCAGAGAGAAGCAGCTAATTGCAGTCCCAAAGGGATGTTCAAAACTTAGACAAATGACTTTCAAGTCTCTGTTTTCATAGGCAGCAAGTGGCCCATAGTGCAAACGGCACTGAGCAAGGAGGTGCTGTTGCAGTTCTTTAAGTGAAAGACACATGTGTACTCGTGTCAAGGGCACAAGTTGTAACCAGGCTGTTTGTCTCTGATTGAACATGATGTACCATCATAGACAGAGTGGAGGTATCCTTCTGAGAAGCTGGCCCAAACTCTCCCAGCACTGTCTGTGGGTACTGCGTTCTCCACCCAATGCATTAAGAAATGCTCCATTGAAAACTGTATTTAGACCCCAAACCAAAACCTGTGGTGAGAGAACTCTTGCTCCACCCTGGCATGTCTATGAAAATCCCTGATTTGGGATCGTGAGGGCCCTTGCTCCCGCAGGCCTTTGGCACAGGGTGAGTTCTCCCCAGTGTGGCCTGGTTAGCACCAGCGGAGCTACAGCAGCAGCATCCCTGAATAGGGGGAAGCAAAGCTCATTATCACAACAGTTTGTGCTGCTCACTGCTTGGTTTCTGAACATCATAATTACAGTCCCAGGGTGATACTGTCAAGCTTGGACTTAGCAATACTTTTGCAGCTATTAGAGCTGACTGTTTCATTTGAAAAGAAAACATCTGACCTCCCTCTGAGCCAGACATCAAACCCTACTCTTACAAGAGTAAATGTCCCAGGGATGTAGCTGCTGATCAAGACATCACGCTGTGGTCAACAGGTGTCCCACAAGGTGTGACAGCAGGGCAGGCACGCATGCCTTTGCTTGTGCCATCACCAGCAAAAAGCATGCAAAGCCAGAGAGCCCACACACATCAGAGAGAGTAAAACCCCATAAACGCACATTGTATGTAGGGTTAGCAGTGTAGGGGAGAGTGCCAGGAGAGGACAGGGGACAACCTGGCGGAGCTGGTGTGTTGTGTGTGATGGGGCAGCTCAGTGGGAGAAACTGAGGCACGCATGAAGCCTTGGGAGGACCAAACTGGAGCAGGAGGTGTGATGGGTGGAAAGGGGAGGTGTCAAAACAGGTCTGCAAGACACTGAAGAGGGGAGGATGAGCAAATGGGACTGGGACAAACTGAGTGACAGCACTTTGATTGGTTAACCATGTCACTTTATAGCTTCCATTGGGCTCCAAGCTCAGTGGATGTCACAAGGCCACTCTGGTTAACTGAGCCAAGAAACCCATCCAATCCACCCTAAACCCGCTTCCTGGCATTAGGAGTTGCAAGGTGGAATGCCAGCACTACCTTGGCTTGGACAACAGCAGCAACTGAGCAGTAGAATTGGGAGTTCATGGTTGTTTTTCCTGAGGCATTCTTTGCTGGGCCCTCCTCTGGTTTTACAGACCCAGCTCCTCGTACAGACTAGAACTGAGTTGTGTGAAGTAACTTATAGGGGTTTATTGGTTTGGTTCAGGTTTGGGGAACGTGTTTAAATAATTGCAGTCCCCTGCTTGAGAAAAACTGGTCCTAATTTCACATGTAAAAAGGTGAGGTCTGAGCACTGTGGCCTGGGAGAGAGCTCCTGCAGCTACATCAAAGTGTGCAATCCTGGAAGTCAGAAACCTCACAACACAACTGGAAGAAGTGAAAGATCTTCCGTACCTGCAACATCCAAGTAGTCTGGGACTTATCAGATTGTAAAAGGGTCAATTGCAGTAGATGGCTCTGAAAGAGGAGATGGACAAGAATCGACTTCTCCATTAATATACATTACAGGAGGTAGGGGTCATAGATAAAGCTGGTAAGAGCCAGCTTCAGGAAAAAAACTTACGGTGGAGGTTCTTGAAAGCTGATGGCAGTGGAAAGCGAAGCTGATTGTAGGAAAATAATGACAGCTAACAACCCCCAGATCATTTCTGCCTCTGGAGAAGCAATGAAGCTCAGAATTGTTCTGCAGAGTAGCGCTGCCCTTCACTCCTGCAGTAGAAGTTAACGTTAGCACTCCTATCCCAGCGTCTACCCACCAGAAGACTCTAGTCATGGCACATTTTAGCTTTCATCGTTCTTCTGTTTATTTTCAAAGACACCTGTCAGTGGATCAGGCTGCAGAGGCAATGAAAAAAGAGGCTTGAACTAGAGGGGTTTTAGTCACACTGAAACTGGTGACCATGACAAGAATAATGATTGTATCTCCTCAGGAGAACCCAGCTCTGAATCAAAAGTCCCGATTTTCCCTGGCAAAGAACCTGGGCCCATCTCCAGTTATCTGAGCTCTTCTGCAAAGCTTCACTTTCATCCATGAGGCCCAAACACCATGGGAGTTTTCTGATCTTCGTCTGCAATGGGAAGCAGAAGGAAACAATTTGAGTTTCCTTCTCACGGTGCCAAATTGCCTATCGCAGGGCAAAGTGAATCCCGATGCAGAGATCTCATTACATGGAACTTCTCTCAGTTGTTCACACTGGATCAGCAGTATTTGCTCTGAAATCAAAATGATTGGTACAGAAGACACTCAGGGCATTGGATATCTCTCTTACCTAATACACAGAGTGAGGAAAGCTGCCACTAACAGGGGCCAACCTGTGGAACGTGACACTGCCCAAGTCTCATTACTTCTTGGAGTAACATCCATATGCAGAATTTGCTGGGCACATCTATGGTGGATATCACAACCATTACTGCCTGCCTGTTGCTGTTTTAATCTAGTGGATGATTTCTGCAGCAAATTACTATTTAATAGGTCTTCACAGGTTTTTAATTGCTTCATAATTCATGAACCATTTCAGTGTTCACAAGATCTTGCAGTAATGACTTCCATAGTTGAATGGAAAACACACCTTTTTTTGCCCTGACTTGCTGATATGTGTCATGAAGCATTCCTTCTTGGTTTTGGGTTATAAGAAACAGACAATAATGTCATATTCATTTGTTTTGTGCCACTTGGAGTCTTGAGGACTGTTATTGTATCTCCCATGACATTGTTCTCCTGATGGAAGAGTTCCCTTCAGTTTTATCTGTTCTCTACGGAGATCATAGTATACTTTTGAACATCCTTCTTGTTGTTCCCTGTATTTTCCTAGTTTTCCACCTACTTGCTTGGTGTTCTTGGAAGTTTACGGGTAATCCATAGACTCTGCATTGATTAAGTCACCTTTCTATACATGCCCCTTTCCTCCTTTAAAGCACGCTAAACAGCAGTATCACTCCCCCTGATAAATGCTATGCCAATACCTTTACTTTTAATTGTATTTATCCATGGGGCAGCTACTTCCAAAGCCCAATGGGGATTTGAGACCATTCATTTCTTTAATTTGAGAGAGTCCCTCTAATTCATGTCCCCCAAAGTTCCACTTCTAGAATGTCCCTGATCTCCTCCACAGCAAACATCAACATCAAGAATTCATTGAGCTTTTCTGTTCTAACCTTATCTTCCGTGAGCTGTTCCTCTCATGCCTCACTCATTCACTGACTCCCTGGCAGTGTTCCTGTTGCTGCTCTGTTTCAAAAGGATTTGTTAGTGTGTTATTACTGTTAGCAAGTTGTTCCTCGAAATATTTCATGTGTCATTATGATTTTACATTTATCTGGCCAGAGCTTATGCTCTTGCCTGTTTAAACAGAACATACAATTCAGGACTCGCAGCAAGCTAATGCTTTGTGGCATAAGTTACAGTGGGAAGAAAAGCACAACTGTTCTGGAACAGAAATGTTGTCATGGTACCCCTCAAAACCCAGATTAGAGGTGATACATGCCAAACCTGCCATCACCCTCGAAAGCCTGGTTATCATCCTGTCACTGGTGTGATGTGAGTAGTGCACTTGCCAAACTATGAACAACAAGGCTGGAATTCACATAGCCACACCATAGATCCTTTGTAGGTCAAATGAGCCACAGCCTAGAAATGCTCATGTCTCCTGTATAACTCCAAAGGGAGTTGAAGGCAATGTACTCAGAGATGCCTGCATCACATGCATCGATGCCATGGGAGATGCCCCCTGCTCCCCAGTCCAAGGGCAGCTCCACATCCCATGCTCAGGATTTCTGGGTGCCTCAGAGAGTGTTTCAGGATAAACCATTGACAGGAGTCCTTCAGGAGGACAGGAGAGGGCCTTTGCCTCAAACAGGAGCTTTCAGGTTGTACCCGTGTGATTACCATACATGTTCCAAAACCTCTGTCTTTTTGGTGGAGGAAATTTTAGGATGAAGAGTTCTTGCATGAAAGCCCGATCCCCCAGAGCGATACTGGTCCAATGTTCTGACAGCTTGAATTCTGCCTGACGGAGGAAGAGGCTTCTCAAGGCTCTGCTAACATTGTGTAAAACTGGGTTACCTATATTTGGACTTCCTAATTACACTTTATTTCTCCCTTAACTTTCTGCAATGAGTTCAGAGTGATTTCAAGGTAACCAGAAAGCAGAAGGAATGTGCAGGCCCCCAGCTGATATGACCCCTGCTCTGAAGACCCTTCCTGGAACTTCACATCCAGGCTACTGCTGTCTGCAGCTTCAGCCCAAGCTGTCTCATATCCTTTGCCACCTTAATGGTGCACCCATTCCTCTCATCTACACTCATTGCCTCCAGCCAGTGTCTTCATTGAGGAATGGCTCAGCTGCAGGATAGCTATAGCTCACCTCCTGTATATTATAACAGGGAAGCTGCCCACCATAGCTCTCCATCCCAGGGGCTCAGGAGAACTTCATCCTCCCAGTTAGAGCATATGACTTCTCCCTGCTGTCCAAAGGCTGCAGGGACTATTGGAACTGCTGGATCCTGTGTTAATGCAGGATGCTGGAGAGTTGGGATGATCTGGGTCTTGCATTCAGCAGTGGGTAAAGCGCAGGATCATGCTGGCTTTTCTGGTACCTGGTCTTACTGTTTGCTTCACAGCTTAGGGTGTGGTCAGTCCTGAACCTGACTTGGTCTAAGTCTTGGCTGGCAGCATCTCATTCCATCTTATGAGCCACAGCTGCAGCCCCAGGGCCATGAGCACAGGCAAAGAGCTTCCATTCCACACTGACATTCTCTGTGCATTATGAACTGTCCATTAGGTGAGTTCAGAGTGACAAGGATCAGTGGAGGAGGACCCATTAGCAGTATAGGACAATATAAGAACGAGACCAGGTACAAAACTAACCACAGGCTGAGATTCAATGGCTCTTCTGGGTCAATGGGTGTATGGGGAAGGGGTCCCCTCTGAGGATGGTCAGGACAATTCCTACCTGTTGGTGCATTGAAGGCCAGGGTGGCAGGGGTAGATTTTCTCTCCCCACATTTGGTGGGAAATCACAGAGGTTTGTGGTTAAACAATCGCCCCAGAAGGGCTGATGGGCAGCATTGGATGCGGCTGTCCTGTTCCCCAGACCATAATCCAACAGTTCCTCCAGCATCACTTCAGCCATGAGGGAAGGAAAGACACCAAGGGCTCCTTTATGGGCTTTGAATCATCCTGACAAACCAGAAGCAGCCCAGGTCCATCTGTTGATGCCAGCAAGGCCTTCACTAAACCCAAGCAATCCCCCCTGCTCATGCATCTCAAAGCTGTTTCCAGCCTCCTTCACACTTCCAAATCCTGTTTTCCATGGATGCTCAGAACCGAGAACAGAAAATGTCAAGGGCTCTAAAGAACCATTTGTAGTTAGTTTGGTGAAACCTCTGCAGGCATTTATCACTGGAGGCATCCCAGCACCCCAGGACATCCCGCTCCCTGCATCAGACCTGTGCTCTGCCTGTTGATGCTGTTCACAATTAAATAGTTAAGACACTTAATTTAAAGTGAAGGCAAACTACATGGGTGACAGTAATTAGTTATTGCAGTTTATTAGCAGCTCATGTCTTTTAGCAGATCCTGTCTTTATTTGGTATTCAAGGGAATTAATAAGTTCTTAAGAAGGCATGTGACAGCAAAGAGCAGTTGAACAACTGGGAGACAGATGCTGTCTTTCCTCTTCCTTTTTTCGGAGGAACAGTTTTCCATGTCTCTCCCATAGTACTTGTTAACTTATGGGCACAGAAAATCTATAAGCTATTGTGGCAGGTAAGCAGCATCTCCTTCTGGCCATCTTCTTCTGGTTCCTGTCCTTCTATAAGCTCCCTTTTTAGGGTTTTGCTCAGGACCTGTCTGCAGTGCTTCCGCCCATGAAAGCCATCCCACCAAAGTTCTTATTTCCTTCCATCAGTATTCCCGGCATCACTCTCCACTGTGGAAATGAAAGGCATGCCTGGCCACAGCCCAGGACAGGTAAGGACTCCACTGCCTTCAGCCTGCTCAGCCAACAGGGTTGTGGGACAAGTTGATCTCTGTGCTTTCCCAGCCCTTTAGTCCATATCGGTTCAAAGAGGCTTTAATTTCCTCTCTCAGCACGTAATTCATAAGTTCAAAGAGTGAGTCACTTGGAGCCCTGAACAAGCAGCTCTGCCAGAACAAGAGCAATCTCACTGCTGAATGTCCCAGTACCCTCCAGCCTGGGTGCTGCCATGGCCACCAAATATCAGGTTGGGTTCTGTGGGTCAATGGTGATGCTAAGGGACAGGGACTCTGCCCTTCTTCAAACCTTAGCATTCTGAGAGTGAGCATGACACTGCGGTTAGCCAATGGAGGGGACAACTTGTTTGTTGCCTCAGGGGTAGCTCAGGCAGCCCGATATGGGGAACCCCCAGAGGTGTAGGCAGCAACCCCTTAAGACCCTGTTTAGAGCCACACCACCACTGAGGCACAGCCCATTGTTTGCAGTCCCAGTGTCGTGCAGCTCACCCTGCCGTCCATGTTACTGCAGTTCCCACAATGGGCTCTTTCTTCCTTGATTTCATTTGCAGCAAACACACCCTTTGTCTGTTTGTGTTTGGTTTTCCATCTGCAATTCATGATTTTCTGTGCTCCATCAAGGGGACGTAGCTTTAAATGCTGAGTTTTGACATAGAGTTCCTTAGTTTGAAGGTGCAGACAATGTCGGTCACTGCTGTCAGGGCATGGATTTCCAGGTTTATGCTTTTCTGGATAATGAATCAAACAGTGGAGAAAAGGATTCTTTGGAAATGGTCCCCTACAGCCCCTTTAACCATGTTTGAGTGGGAGCTGGTGAGGACAATGGTGTGAACATGCTCTTCCAAACGTAGTCATTCCCCTTGTCCGTTTACTTGGTTCGTTCTCTAACTAGTAGAGGACAAGCCCATTATCAGGGTCAGGATACCGAAGGGCTGATAAGGATTTTGTGTATTGATTCATCCTTAGGATATAGGAATTAAAGAACTTCAGCAGATGCTAACCCTCCTACCTCAGGAAGTTGGGTAGGGTTATGAAATTAAAGAGAAAAGACTTCAGGGAAACAAGTGTCAAAGTGCAGTGTTGAGCTGTGCAAACAACGAAGCAAACTCAATACTGCTTCATCCACAGTTTTCCTTGACAGGCCAAGAAACAAATTCTCCAGGCAAGACAACAGGAAGGAAGAGTAAAAAGCTCAAAGCAGGGCAGGGAGCTGGCTTCAGACCAAGTCTGAAGATGCTGAGCAGTGAAAGTTTTTAAACATTCCTTTGCCCAGGCTGTTCCCAGTTTCTCAATGAGGAAAGTGCCATTTGCTAAACTGCCACTACCCCCAGCCAGTGAATCGCTTCAGCTTTTATTAGTACTGCGAATTTCATCCTTGAAAGGGACCTAAGCACCTTCAGACAGCCCATTAACTGCCCATTATTAGTGCACACATTGCGTCAAGATTAACATTACAATGGGACTAACAAGGGACTGAACTCATCTCAAATACAGTTTGATGCAAATGAGTGTGCTGGGCTTTTCATGGAGACCAGAGGAAGAGGTGGAAGCTGCAGGCAAAGGCCATGCATATCAACATCAAGCTCACAGGTACAATAGTGAGGTGGGATGGTACAAACTGAAGCAGATATTGGTTACAACCTCCTATTGAAGGGTTCAGTCCCCCTCCTCACGGCTATCTGAGGTGTCAGGATGTGGAGCAGGATTGAGCTCCAGATCCCATGTCTAGCTGGCTTTAAGTAAACGACCGCATCATGTTTAATGAAGCTCTCAATTTCCACTGCACACAGCACACTGCCCTGTTTATGACACGCTGTTACACTGGCTCCATGTGAGCTGTCAAGGTCAGTTTACAGGGATGTTATTTACCAGACAAGGATAAATCCCTAGGTATTTACAATCACTGAAGTAGAAAGTTATCATTGCAGGCTCCTGTTTCAGTAACATGAGCCTCCCAGGCAGGGTTCAATGTGAGGTGATGTTCAGCAGGGTCATGCCCAACCAAGCTACTTGAGTGATGCACCTGAGCTCACACAGCACATCTGGTTGTGGGGTGCTCTGCACCAAATGTGAGGCACCTGAGCCCCAAGTGCCAGGCTGGTGTGGGCTGCGATCACTCACAGGATGGAAAGTCAACACCTATCTAGGTGTTTCAGGGCAACTTGTGTCTATGTCTAAGACAAGATATGGAGATTGGATCCAGGGGTGCCTACCCAGGTGTGATACAGATTTGGGCTTCACTCCCCTACTGGAGGTAAGGCATACAAATACAAACTTGTGGCAGCTTAGGTGGATGTGGCCCCAACAGCTCCTCCTTTTGTGACCAGGGAGAACTGCAGAACTCTGCAAACAGTAAATGTGTGAGTCCTCTCTTTAAGAAGAGCTAACTAGTGAAATGATAGCATTTCCTAGACGGCAGCGAAATACAGATAATGCCACTGCACCTCCTCGTTTCTGTGCATGCAGATCTCCGTGGAGTTGTTTCTTCACACCTGGGACCTTTGCAAAACTGATTTGCTCTGGTTTTCGGTTTGGATTTCCCATTTTGCCTGTGCCACCAAGCCCGAGCCTCAGCCGCTGCCCTGAGCCACCTGCAATGCAGAATGCCGTGTCTTCCTGTGAGCTGTGCACTCACATGCTTTGTTCATGTAGAGAGTGCTGCGTGTCTCAAGAACTGTGGGCTCCAAGGAGTGCTTTATCTAATATTAATGTGTCTCAGACAGGAGAGGTCACTCACAGCCTGACAGAAACGGTGCCTCTGCCAGTGGGAGGGAGGTTTTGCTGAAACATCAGCAGAAAGCAAATCAGCTCCCAAATGAGAGTCCAAAGAGTTTCTAGCTGTCATTTCCATACGGCCTTGAACTGCACTAGCATCTTCTTTCCTAGAGGGAGGAAAAGTTTCTGCAAGTCTCTGGTCAGCATCAGGTATATCAGCTACTGATGCTGGAAATGGAGCACAAAGGTACCCGTGCACTTGCTCTCATTAAAGGGAAGGAGATACTCATGCCACCGCAGAGGAATTTGTGGACGTTATTGCCAAAAGGGTCAAATAAGAAATTAAACCCTACTCAGAGGAGCAGAGGGAGGGTGAACTCCTCCATTTGCCAACTGGGATTGTAGGTTTCCAACAGCTAACCCTTTTCTCCAAGGGCTTTGTAACAGCTCAAGTACATCAGGTAGGGAAGTCTCGTGTTTCTTTATCTCCATCCTCCCTGTCAGGACCCCAAACATAGAGAGGTGAAATGAGACCTCCAAGGTCATGGTAGGCACAGAAAGGGAAGTGTGCTGATTTCAGCTGATTTCAGCTTCCACTTCATAGCACCCAGCTGCCTTCAAGCTGCTCTCAATATGTTCAATGAGAAAAAAAAGCAATGAGCACCCCTGAGGAGCTCTGTGGTATGACTGTGCAGTGTAAAAGAGCCAAATACAGAGAAGATGAACAGTTGCAATCAGCAGGTGATTTAAAGCAAGACATCTGCTTTGCTCAGGTTGGGAGTGAGTCTTCTGTGCTGTGACTGAGGCATTAAGGTTCTTAATGAACACAGGGTCTAGTCCCCTTTCAGGAATCCTGGAATAGGCATGCCATCTGCCCAAGGCTGGCAGATCTGACCCCCTGTGCTCAGGAGACCGTCCTGGAAAGGCAGCTGGAAGACAGGCAGGACACCCTGAGGCATCTCAAATGGCATTAGATGTCTACGTTTAGCTGGCTGAATGCTACCTGCAGCTGAGAGGGCTGCAGAGGAATGGGGGACTGTCACTGACTTGCTTCCAAGAAGGAAGAGGTCCATCTGGAGTCCTGGATGTGAGCTGTGTTTTGCTGAGGTTGCTGATTCCCTCATCCAGCTGCTGTTGCAAGACTTGGAGTCAATCAAACTGGAGTTTCCAGGCATGGTTGGACACAGGGGCTTGGAGCAAGCTGCTCTATGGAAAGGGTCCCTGCCTGTGGCAGGGGTTGGAGCTGGGTGAGCTTTAAGGTCCCTTCCAACACAAACAAGTCTGTGGTCCTATAAAACACTGCTCTTGACACACCAAGGAAGAGCAATGTTCAGGGAACATTCAGCACAAGGCGTGTTTGCAGTTGGGAACGAATGTGGTAAAAAAATGTTTCTCCTCCCCTGCTGCTGTCTGTATTTCAGGGAAGCCAGCCTGGACAGCCACTTCCATGGTCCCTTAAACAGTTTCCATTCTTACACCATTGCCTGCAGTGCAGTTTTACCCTAAAAGCAATATTGTGAGCAGGCAAAGTGGTAACACAACCAAGGAGTTGAAGGGCAGAATTACCTGGGATGCCACTTGAAACAGTAAAGCTGGCATGAAGGAAACACTCAGCCATTGAAGGGGGATTAGGCAGGACAAGAAAGCAGGAATTACACAGATTTTAAATAAACCCATTGGCAACACCTCAGTGAGCATTCACACTGTGAATGGCACATACAGCACAAGTGGGGATGGGAAGGGAAGTAGTGTTTTCAGTCACATTTGAAGCAGTGTGTGGCCAAGCCTTGTCTGCACGGCAAATAAATGGTGTTATATGGGTCAGTGCCCAATACAGCAAAGTAACTGCAAAGAGCTGAGAGATGACTCTACATAGCAGGGGTCCAGCCTGGATTCTCTCTGAAAGAGTAGAAAATACCCTGAGCCTTATCATTGCCTCCTCTGAGAGCTGCAGCTCAAGGGCAGGAGTGCTTGGTAACATTTCCCCAGCAGATCATGGGGATTCAGCCCTTCGGAAGGACCCCATCAGGTGGCAGGGATAAACTGCATCAGGTAACTCACTGTTGGGTCCTCCTGCCCCAACAAGACCTCCTGGAGCACTCCAGGATTTGTTCCCTTTTGCTGCTGAATTGAGTAGGGGTTCAGGGCACGTGGTTCTTTGCAGATTGCCTGGCAAAAGGCACCAATGCCAATGGCTTTTCCTGTGTTTTCCTCCTAGTGTCCAACCAGGAGAGATGCTGCCAGCAATAGCAGATTCTGAGGTGTAGGGTCACTTCCTCTCACTTGCTTAACACAGAGTATGACCTGAGCTTGCCCTCATTTGGAAGGGTATGTTTGTTTTTCAGTGAATACAGCTGAGGGACTTGATACAACCCAGGGGACCTATAAGCAGTTAAACGTGGCTCTTTGACTCAGTAGATGAGCATTGGCCACCCTGGGACAGACCCTGGGTCAGCTCCATTACACTGCATTTTATATGAGGGAACAGACCTACAAGGTTTCAATGAATTCCATAGCCCTTAGGCACCCTTCCCGAGGTAAAATTAGCTCTAGCTCTTGTCAAGCTTCTTCTTGAAGACTTTAGTGATGGATTTAGATCTTCGCAGTGTAATTTTTCAGGTGCCATTATGATCATACCATTAGACAAACATATGTGTCCTTGACCACCAAAGACACGGCATGAGGCCTCGATTTACAGCAGTGTTTTCCAAGTCTGAGGATGGAATTCCCTAAGTTTAAAACCCCGAATCACCCCAGGGTTTTAGGTTACTGATTGTCCCCAGCATTCACCCCTTCTCGGTTACTCCGGTTGTCACACTGTGCAGCACTCCAGACTGGCAACGAAAAGTCCTTATATCCCGAGTCCTGCTTGGACGCAGGCAGGATGTACGCACCTTCTGTGTTGATGGGACGCTGGTATGTGTCACTGCCATGTGTGATCATCTCTCTCAGCCCCAGCTGGATCCCATCTAAAAGGAGAGTTTTCCATCGTTCTTATCCAGCTCTGGACTAGAGCTTTGTTTTGGCTCTTCCTCAGTCTCAAGGGCATTCAAAGTCCTTTTCAGTCGTTTCCATCCAAGGCCTTTTGAGAATGCAAGAAACATGAACATCTTCTGTTCCATATTACAGCTTATGGATGGGGATACTGCATAGGCCCAAGGTCCAGCGAAGGCCTTAGGATAAGCTGTCCCGGACTGAAAACTGCTATTGGTAGCTGCTTTTTAATGCTGCTCATTTCTCTACCCCCATGAGGCAGAGTCACAAACTTTCTTCATTTCTTTCTTTCACACATTTTTCTTTATCTTGTTTATGGAGATTTAACGAACCAGAGAGTTAAAAGTGCCGCTGTGTCAGAACAGAGAAGACTGATGGCTTCTTCATTGCCCAGAAGATCAGTTACCCTCTTACAGAAGGAAAGTGGGTGGGTTTGATATGGTTTGTTGATGGCAATGAAGGCTGAATGTTACTCACCGCCACATACTTTCCAGGTACTCTTCTCCCTAATTATTTTTCCAGGAATTAAAGTTGCAGGATTCTGGCCCTGAGTCAGGACCTCTGGTACCCACTTCTTTCCCTGCTCCAAGTTTAGACCTCATGTGCACACTGACACATGGATGGTGCTGCCACAGGGGCTGGTGGTGCTGTCCTGGCACTCACCTGGTGAGTGGCAGATTACCCCGATGTGCCGATACCAAAGCAGACCTCTCCTTGCCTGTGCTGGTGGGCAGGGATGCAGCAGGCTCCCACCGTGGGAGTTCCCACTGTATCCATGATCTTTATCATGAGGAGGCACCCCATGGTTTTCTGGTCTGGTCTTCTGCTAATGAGGTCCGCAGCACCTTGCTGGCACTAGCTGTAGGGAACTGCTCCCCCGTGTGTGATAGCTGCTCTCTGGCAGTACTTACACTGTGATCCCAACTACAATAGCAGGAGTGGCAAGGCTGACATTAAGCTGTGCCTGAGGTGGAAGAAAACCTGTAGAATACTACTGGAAAACTCCTGGAAGATGTTTAAGTCTGCTCACATCCCGAAAGCTCCATGGCCTAGAAACTTCAGAGCTGATTTATTGAGCAGACACTGCTCAGAGCCAGCGTGCAGGCTGCTGGAGAGAGCAGGGGTGCTTTCTTGTCCCTTACCCACGCAGCACAGAGGGAGCAGTGTGAGGGCAGGGTTCAGCAGCCGTGCTGTGTGTCAGGGGCTGTGCTCAAAGGCACACGGTGCCAGCAGTCCCCATTACCCTTCCCCAGTGCCTCTCTGTACTCTCAGACCTGCTCAGCTCCCGAGGTTCTTGTCCCCATCACTCTGTGTTGGTGACTCCATGGAGTCAAGTGCTTCAGAAAACGTGGTCCTCGTGGGGACCTGAAGCCCCAGAAAGGATGGGGAGAGGTCCCATGAATTGCAAATATTCCAGGAAGCTGGAATTTCTTTATGTTCTCTGACCCTGCAGACTTGTCTTTATTTTTTAACCTGACTCTGTCCCTTGCTCCATCTGTTCCTTGATGTCTCTAGTTCAGCCTTGCTAAGGCTTATTTCCAGTCAATAACTGATAAAAGCTCCCTCTTAATTCCTCTTTAACAGCTTTGGGTTTCTTTGCCTGGGAAACAGCTGCAAAATGCACCCTTGACAGCTTCCCTTTTAACCTCATTTCCAGAGCTCTGCTCTTGTTTAACAATAAGCCACACACATCATTTACTGTTATTCTGTAAGTAACACTGATTCAACTTGGATTTATTCAATTTCATGTTGGAGCAAGCGGTTTATCCCCGAGTTTCTTTTCTCATCTGCCTAAATCACAATTTGTCAAGGTTCAGCATTGGTTTAGCTTCACATAAAACAGAAGAGAGCCCACTGTGAAAGGGGCATGAGCTGCTACAGAGGTTCCTCTCGCCTTGGGGCTGCAGCTCTCATTTCTTCCTGCAGCCTGGTCACAAGGGATCTGAGTGAGCAGAGGGAGGTTTCGCATGCAAGGAAGCAGCAAGCTGAGGTGTGCCAGCAGGATCAGGGCTGGAGTGCTGCATTACTGGGTTATTGGGTAGCGGTGGCTGCAGACCTGAGCATTTACCCATGACAGGGTAAATCATCCAGCCCTGAACGCCGCAGGAGCTGGGGGAAGCACAGACAGGACCCACAGCCCTGCAGGACCTGTCGCACCCACACGGCAGGCAGAGCAGGGGGGGTGAACAGCAGTAGCTACACACATTCATCGGGTCTCTATATCAAATGCCCACCACCAGGCCTGTGGAGCAGCACAGAGGATGGGCTGTCTTCTGGAGACATGAGGTCACAGCACTGACCGTTCTTAAGGTCCCCTGAGACATGGATGATGCACCCCTTGCTCAGAGGGAGACAAGGGGAAAAGCTGTTTAGGATGGCCCCAAGAGAGCAGGGAGCAGGATAATCCATGGCCCAGTCACCCTCCAGAGCTCTCCTGTCTTGGTAAAGGCGCTGGCATCAGTGCTGTGGGTATTTCAGAGAATAAACACATTTGCTTGCACTCTGGGGGGCTTTGGTGTTTCACAAGCCATGAGGACCTCACCTTGCTTGCAAGACACCAGCCTTGTTCTTTCCAGTAGCCCATCTCTGGTATGTAACCCACTGCTCCAGCACTGCAGGGGTTCAGCTCTCTGCAATGGATCATCTGCTGCCACTGGCCACTTAGACAGCGTATATGATAAACTGTGTGAATAAAGGTGAAGCTGCATAATACAGGTAGGTTTGGGAGGTTAATTAAATGTTACTAGTGGAGATCTAATGATGGGAGAGTTGTAGGAAAGCATTGGTACGTACCAGGAGATGTGCTGCTGAGCTGTCATTATGAGTCAAGGCAGTGCTCAGTGGGTCTCCAGTTCTCCGCTTCCTGAGAAGCAAGAACAGAAACAGGTGTGCAGTCAAACAGCATCCCTCCTCCTATACTTGCATGCTGCAGCTGCATCCCTCCATCCTGCAAGCCTCCAGCCGCATCCCTCCGTCCTGTAGGTCTCCAGCCATCCTGGAGCCTCTGCCTGCCTCTGCCCCACATCAGTCTCCTCTGCTGAGCAATAGGTGGCAATAAAAACCCTGCTGGGCATCAGTTAAAGAGGAAAACAAGTCTGAACTAAAAGGACCGCAGGCTTGAAAGGAAAGCTCCCATAACCAGATTATTTCAGTTTGCTGACATATGCTGGAAGGGAACAACTAGGAAAGCACTAACATGATGGAGACCACTCCTGGGAAAGGTGTCATAAGGCAATTTTTCCTCATACCCATTTGGAAGATGAGGCTGTAAATAGGCTTGAAATGAGCCATGAGACACACACAGCTACCTGCCATTCAGGAAACGCTCGCCTGCCATATGGTGCCACAGAACTTTAGTTACTTAATGGAAACACAGGTTCTGCCAAAAACCAGGAGCAGGACTTCTTTAGTGTCTGTAAATACCTTGTGAGGGGCACTCATGGAGCTTTAGGTAACTGCAGACAGCATCAGCTGCAGCACTGGGTATCTGCAGAGCGACAGACGGTGCCAGGTGAATCAAGAGGAGAAGGGAGAAGCAGCTGGTGTGGTTGCTGTTGAACACAGCAGCTCCTAGAAAGTTGGCAATGCAAGCCAGATGCTGAGCATGGAAAACGTGGGAGTGGGTGAGACACCACTAAAGGGACCAGAAACAGATCTCCCACTGCAAGAAGCAGCAGCCAATTCCAGTGAAAGCCATGGGGTTTCATAGGTGCTCTGAGCATTCAGCACTGGTCTGTGTGGGCAAGAAGAGCAGCCCAGGAGGTGCAGAGTTGCCTGTGAGGTGCAGGTGTGTATGAAAGCAGAGCAAAGGCCTCAATCCCAGCAGCACAGAGCTCAAGGACACAGTGGAGATGCCTGGAGCAGCGCTCCAAGAGCCTCTATGAGTGTCACTGCTGAGATTACCCCAATGGACAGACACATGGGCATCTCTGTGGTCCTAGCCCGGAGTCAGCTTGTAGCACTGCATGGAAGTCCAGGGCATGCTTCAGTCCATCATTCACTGCCCTCCATAATCTGACAGCAACTTAGTTTATTCATGTCCTACCAGGAAGGCTGCTCGCTCACTTGGCATTTTTCTGGGAAAGAGGAGGGAAAACTGCTGGAGATGGTGTCTTCAATGCATTTGTAACCCGCAAAGGTCTATTTTTATCTGCTTTAGTGTTCAAGATTTCCACCACAAGACTGCTTGAGTACGGTGTGAACTAGATTTAAACCCACCAGCTTTTGTAGGGAGTGCATCCAGAAGACTCCTGCTTGCCTCAAGGTCACTCAGGGACTGAACGAGATCCTTTTAAAATTATGATGATGGTTTTCATGAGGACTGAAGAAAAGCAGTGTTGGAAATGGGAGGGCTAAGAGAAGCCTTAAAATGTCAGCGTTAGGAGGCTGTCACTAATGTGATGATGAGTTTTCCCTTGTGTGTGATGCTGCACACTAACCATCATGGGCACGGGGGGATACACTGGTGGATGTACACAGGGCTCCAGTGGGACATGGAAGGAGGGGACCTCATGTCTGTCTCACTGAGGAGGTGCCACAAGTCCTGGAGCAATGCTGTGATATGATGGTCTTCCCACATTTGGGGTGCTGCAGTGGTGGCCAGAGCTGCACTGAAAGTGGAGCAACAGCCTGATCTGAAGGGT
>NDXB01000055.1:9563-44879 GCA_002631895.1 Agapornis roseicollis
AAAAACAAAAAAAAAAAAAAACAACCAATTAGAATGTGTTTATTCAATAAATTGGTAAATAGACTTAGGAATGGTACTAAATAGAAACAAAACCATTCTTTTTCAGAAGAACTGATATCTATAAGGCTTCTATTTTCAGTGTTGCAAAGTTTTTAAAGAGTACTTTAACTCACTAACAGCCTGGCCAACAGCAGTCTCTATATAATACTAATTTGTCTTGCTTAAGTGGCTTATAAACACCTGATTCAACTTTAGAAAGTAACTAGCAAGCTAGAGATTTTACATGAAATGGGCAAATATTTGATGTTAAAAACTGTGCTGAATCTAAATGCCAACATTTCCTCTAATTATGAAAAACACAAAGGGATGTCAAAGGGCTAGAAAGCATATTATGTCTTAAACTGTGATAAAATGGCAGACAGTGTATCATACAGCCATGTACTTGCTTATTTAATAACATCAGCAAAACTGATGATTAGTGCTGGTTTTCCAGAACTGAAAAGTTCAGGGATTAAGAAAGGGAAAATCTCTCACTTGGCTTTAAGAGAGATGGTTTTGTAAAGATAATCCTGGACCAATGCCATTGCTCCCCCTGGAATTTGGAGGGAAGGTAATTGAAGTCAGAACCTTTTCACTGGGCTTCTGATATCCTGCAGGGCAGGATTTGACTCTGGAGACCCACCATGGCATTAGTCCAAGCCCAGGCCTGAGTACACACGTCAACTAGTAACTTCAGTCTGTCTCCTGTGGCCACCCTGCAAAACCCTCCTCTACAATCACTGCTCCTGCTCCTGCTATGCAGTGCTTGGACCTGCTCCACCTTTACCAGGTTGCAAGATCTTACCTATGCAGAGCTTTCCCTTCTCAAGGAGTAATTTCAGTTTGTCCTTTGGACTTCCTTTTGACGCACTGATGTGCCATGCATGCTTGCATTTTCATCATCAAATTGAACGGTTGTTCAGAACAGTTTTCCTCCATCTCAGGGAGTTTATTCCTTTCATGATCTTCTGACATGAGTGACATGTGACCAATACTTGTTAAAAAAAGAAATGTGCAGCAAGGAGTCATGTAGATTTCTTTTTTTTCCTGTTAGGCTTGGCTAAAACAACAACAGGAAAAAACAAAACAAAACAAAATGACAAAACAACTAAATATTCAGAAGACAAATTAAGATGCTCTCTATAATCCACAGCTTTTGCCCCTTTCAGTGACTTCAGATTTTCTGTTTTGAACAAATTCTCACACAGAACCTACACTGATTCACTAAAGTCTAAACTTCAACTCATCAGTTACTTTGCAGAAGTACAGGTTGTTGATGTTGGATCATCTAATGCTAGAGACTCATTTTGTGGTGTAATTGAGAAAACTACTTGTTAATACAGAAGAAAAGTAATTTTTCTATAGCACTTCAGCCATCTTCTTCTGAGGACTTTTTTCAGAGTCCATTAGCTACTGTGGAAGATTTTTCATTGATTTTGAAAACTAAGATGATTCAAGGATGCTAACTCCAACTTTGACAGCTTTAGAGGATTCAGGAAAAAGTTTCTTGATGAGACAAAACCAAAGTTCTCATTCAAAATAAAACTACATCAAAAGCCTATTTTCAGATTTGAGAAATTAGATTTAAGCTTTCCTGTTCTTTCTTTCTCTTAACAGAAATGACCAGAGATACCAGAGCCTCGATCAATGACCTTCTTAAACTTCTTCAGAACTTATGAATCTCCACAAGTTGTTTTGACTTTGGCAAACAACATAATAGTCTGTAATTATTGAAACATTCTGACTTGCTCAGCTTGACACTTTCTGCAGTGCTGCACTTCAGAGTACACATCATTCTCATGGGATTATTGTGAGCTCAGTGCCTTGATTAGTCTTCCTAGGTGAGAGACATTGTAAAGCCATGAATGATGAAGCAGAAAAGAAATGCAGAAGTGAAATGAAAGTGTCTCCCCGTGCAAAGGCTTTCACATTATAAAAATACAAGTTTAAGGAAGAGAGGAAGACTTTGTGTCCCTTCCACCAGTTCTCATTTAACACAAATATATATATTCTCGGGAATTATTATCCCATGTCTTCCAGAAGCTGTCTGACCCACCAGATGTCCTGTGACTTTGGAAGGACTCGTTTTCAGATGGGATCAAACCAACCATATGCCCTGGAAAGCTTTTGATGTTTTTTTTTGGGGCATTGGGTTTTTTTTTTAGGGGGGGAATGTTGGGGGGGGGGAAAGTGTTTAATCTTCTTTACAGTCTAGTTAAACCAAAAAACAAAATTGGGATGCCAATACTTGGTAGCTGGAAGGAAGGTTTTGTTTATTGCAACTTGTGGCCATTGTCCCAAGAGGATTATAAAGCTTAAGAATCATCTTTCAGAGTCAAAAGAGACATGATTTCCCTAACAATTCTTGTGCCTTTGAGAGAAAAGGAGGCTTCATGATTTTGCACATTTCATTTCTACCATGGGGCAGACGAAAAAGAAAATTCCAGTGACTTTGCAGGCTTCAGTGGGTAAACCAGGAGGAATCTACCCTGAGTTATGATTTATACTATATGAGTCCTGAAAGTCTGACACTAAGTCAATTTGGAAACACACCTGATATACTACCTTGCTAAACTTATTGAGAGAAAACCAGCCCTGACTCTACCTCCAGACACTGATCAAGGGGAAAAAAAAAAAAAAACTCTCAGAGATAGCTTTTGTAAAATACTTTTTATAATTTTAGTAAAAATAACACACCTGACTCAGTACCAGGCAGTAACCATCTCTAAGATAGGCATACAAATAAAAGGAGGGGGTGGCACTGGAGAATTGCCAGGAACCCAGCGATCTATGTACATGTACAGAGGGGAATAAGGACAATTCTTTTTCTTTCCTGTCAGTTTTGAGTCTCAAAAAAGAGCATTGTTGATAAAAAGTTTTGTCAGAGAACTGACAGAAGAGTGTTCTGAAAATCCTTTCAGTATGTTGATAAGGGCATTGCTGTGAAGCAATCCTTCATGCTATGGGAATGTTCACTGCAACAGCTGGCACAATATTCCCAAGTTAATATTGAGCAGTTTGAAGACTAACAGGGTGCAAGCATCTTTTCTGTTTGCATTTGCCTATCATTCCACAAGGAACACACACTTGCTTCTGAGCTGTTTATAACTTAATTCACTTCTTGTTTCTGGATGGGACAAGAGGCTGTTAGGCACAGAACACAACAGTGACTAATAAGAAATGAAATTAAGAAGAATTATATAAACAGCTGAAATTGTCACTTTTGTTTCAGAGCTTCTGCTTCTGGAAAGAGTATGAAAGAAAGTACCAGTCACTCTATGTACGGATTTTAAATATCAAAGTGCTATTTCAAGTTTTATTTTTAAGCTTTAACTCCACTTTAGCTCTCTAAGGGACAAATATCCATCAGGTATATAAGCTCATAAATCATCCTCAGATGGTGAAGAAAATCTAATGACAATATATCTGGTTTTCATTATATAACCCCCCACAAATCATGCTGTGAAATTAAAGTACCACAATCAGCTCAAATAAGTGTGATCGGATTCTTCCTTTGTTTATGCTCAGCAATCCACCTCATGCAACCAGGGCATGCCATGCTATGGGACACTATGTAACTTCCTCAGTGCATAAACAATACACAAAAACCTGTTTGTTGATGGAATCATGTTATTATCGTTGTAATAAGAGTGAAACAAGAGTAATATGAAGAAAAAAGCCAAACCAAAAAAAGCCAGATTCATTTTCTTATGTACATAGTCATATGTAGAGAAAATGAAATTAGGCCTTCAGGCACCACATTTCTTGTTCATTAGTTCCTTTTTGTACTGACAGTGCAAGATTACTCCTTCAGAGTGAAGCAAACAAGGTCATACAGTTTCTTCATTACCTTCTCAGTGGAACTTAACATCTAATTTTGATCTGAGAGCCACCACTGAGTGCTCAACATTGATCCATGCACAGTTTTGTCCTCTCTAGGGAAAGTCTGCAGATATAATGAATGAGCTTTGCCCATGGACTATGGGTGCTTGTGCTTGGCATAACTCCATTTCTGCCATTCCTTCTAAAGAAATACCAGCATAATGAATCCACGGAAGAAGGGGGTATGTCTCTTCAACATAAAACTGGGGTGTCCATTTCAAAATCAACCTAATGTTATGCCTTAGGGAAAATTGTCTCTGGATGATCAGTGCAGAATGACATGTCTGCATATCTGATTTTGGGTGTGTTTCATTAATCCCTTTATGTGTCTATGATATGTAAATAAATAATTTTCCATATACCTTTTACCAAAATGCCCTTGTTTTCCCCAGAGCTCTGCTCAGCCCCCAGGTATTGTGCTCAATCCTAACAAACTTCACTCATGATAGAATACTTCATTCTGCTCAACTATGAGGGAGTATTGTATTGACAGTGTTACAGGTCCTGGCTGTAGAGAGCAGATCCTTCTACAGGTACATATAAATTCATTTATAATTTTCTGAAGGTTAGTGAATAGCTGAACTACTGCTATTTTCTGCTGAGCTACCAAAGTATATTGCAAGGTGCATAAAGCTGATATATTACAGCTGACTTGAACTGGATGAACTTAAAATTTACTGCTAAATTAACACTAATGCCCTTGACCATCTGAATCTCATACCCAAACACCCATTTTTAAATCTCTGCACTTTTGAATATATTGTGTATTGTCTGTCTTACCCTTAAAGGTCCCTGTCTCACCCTTTAACCCTTATTTTCTGGCTTATTTAAATATATACCAACTTCAACTTTCAATCTTTTTAAACATTGCTCCTACTTGAATTGGTGGGTTTTCTCCTCTCTGACAACAACATATACCATAGGTATTTCCTCACCAGTCACAATAAGCACAGTATTTTGTGTGACTTCAAAATGATAGGATTACTAGTAAGAAATATCAGTTGGTAAGGGGTTTAGACAAGCATTTTACATTAATGATAAGACTTTCTCACACTGACCATTTGAGTCAGCTCTGTAGTGATCACAGTAACAAGTGCAAGGAAAGCGAAACAAAGCCAAACACATATTTGCTGTTCAAGTTTTAATAGCATCTTAGTTGCTGTGTGATATTTATCCCACTCAGAGATATAAAGTGTAGCTTGTATACAAAAAAGTTGCCACCAATGCCTGAGACATATGAGCTTTGCAATGACATTCAGTGAGTAGTTCCACATTTTAGCACAAGCGTTTCACCTGTGTATGAGCTATTAGATGAATATGTTAGTTACTGTCTCATTGCTTGTATTGCAAGCATATAATAGACACTCCCTGTAACCAGCCAGTATTGTATCATTCCTGGAGTGAATGCACTAAGCATACCTCAATAACCTTGCTAGTAGTCAGGATTTTTCCCTAGTGGCAAGCAGCTACCACTAGCTTGCAACTTAAAAGGTTGATCTGTTAGCCCAACACACCTTAAAATTTCCAAATATCCTTTTTCCAGCACCTGCCTCAATTCTGCACACAAGGGCTCTTCAGTTGTATACTGGAAGGAATAATCTTAGATACAAATTAGAAGGAAGGTTTTAAACTGGCTTGATCAGGCCAGAGGGATGTTTCCCAAAGCCCCGTGTCCATCTTGGCAACCTCCCTCTGCTCTACATGACTGAAGATGACAGCTTCCCAAAGAGTGAATCTCATCAGTGTCTGTTTCTTCTTCTTGTCCTCTCAGTGTCCCCTGAGCTGGGTTTCCTTCTGCAGCCCTGAAGATAACAAGTGACCTGGCATTCCCAGGCCAAACACCATGACCTCAGATGGAATGCAGTTCACACAGTATGTTTATGTACTTTATAATCTCAGTGTATAATTTCTGCAATGAATTCTGACATCTTGATGAAATGCACAGGATCAGGAAGAAGCAATAAATATGTTTAAGATGATTATGCTAACAGATTCTCAGAGATTTCAAAAGTTGGATGTGTCCTTTACCCAACCAGTTAGGACCTACTGTTATAAGACATGAAAGTTTTAATGGTCCCAAGTTGTAGTCTATGGAACAGAAAATTGCTTACAAATAATGAACTTTGTTATGTGGTGTTACTCACTAAATATATTTCCCTCAGGGTCACAACTGAAGTGAATCAACCAGGTTCACAATGGTGAGCTATGGAATTTATTGCAGGATACTGTCACAGAAATCCAGATCCTGTTCAAGTGAAAAAAAACCCAACAAAACACATCCATAATAGACTTGTGATAGAGAGCACTGAGTAGCAGTCCTAACAAAATTTGTAAACTAAAGACACTGATACATCTAAATTAAAGGTACAAGCCGTTAGAAAACAGTATTATTTGCTTTTCCCCGTAAATATCCTAAAATTATACCACGAAAACTTCCCCTTGCCTTCGAATTAGCCTAAATACTAGGGGTAAGCTGTTGTCTCAATTAATGCTTATGGTTTTCTTTAATATTTTCATATGAAATCCACAGCTGTTATTTAAACAGTCTATTCCTATTCACAAGCAGCAGCTCTTTAACCTCATGTGGTCAGCAGAAAGTCCCTTTTAACACTAGAGTATTTCATTGATGTATATTAGACGTATTTAGATGGCTGCATTATGCAAATATACTGATGCATTATGTCTGAATGTTTTGTAGTCTATATGAAAAAAGTGATTCTTCTTGATACTTAGAGGGAAGACCCTAGTGTGGTGCTTTTGCTTGGGATAGAGTTACTTTTCTTCATAACATGAAGTATGAGGCTATGTTATGGATTTGTGCTGGAAACAGAATTGATAATTTGGAGATGCTTTAATTACTGCTGAGGAGTGCTTGCACAGAGTCAAGGCCTTTTTTTGCATCTCACCCCACCAGCAGGCTAGGGATGCAAAAGAGATTGGGATGGGACAGCTGGGACCCTGACTGTACACAGGGATATCCCAGACCATACAGTGTCATGATCAGCATGGGAGAAGAAGAAGGAAGGGGGGAACATTCAGGTTGATTGCATTTATCTTCCCAAGTAACCATTACACATGATGAAGCCCTGCTTTCCTGGGAATGGCTGAACACCTGACTAATGATGGGAAGTGTTCATGGTGAATGAATTCCTTGTTTTGCTTTGCTTGCACATATAGCTTTTGTTTTTCCTGTTAATCTGTCTTTATCTCAACCCATGGGTTTTCTTACTTTTTTTCTTCTGATTCTCTCCCCCATCCCACTGGGAGAGGAGGGAGAGACTGAACAGTTGTATGGTGCTTAGTTGCAGCTGGGGTTAAATCATGACACACAGACACAAGGAGAAAGTTTGGGTGGCAAAAGTGCCAAGCTGCTTAGATTCACATCCAATTAAACCCTAAGCAGTTCTGGGCTTCCTGATTTTTTTTTTTTTTTTTTGTTTCTTCTCATTAGCTGCAGGCCTGATTTAAAATTTTTTCAAATTTCAAAAAATATGCATTTTCCAAAGAGAATTCATCCGTCCAGCCATGCATCCTTTTGTTAACTTATTGTGGGAGTTTGGTATCCTCAAAACCAAAAAGTGATTTTTAAGCAATAATCATTCCCACTCTATTTTACTCTTGTACCTAGAGCCATACCTGCTAGTAATCCTTGCACAACCATAGCAACAATTCTGAGTTTCTCAGCAGGTCTATTAATATAAGGCCTCACATTTTGTCTGTCAGTGTAAAACCAGCATTTGTATAAAGGCTTACTACAGTAACTACAGTTCCAGTACAGCATTTGATGTGATGATTATTTTTTTCTTTATATGTGGGTCATTACAATCATAATCATTTGAATGACCTTTTCACCATGCACTCTAGATTTGTTCTTTGCAATATAAATTCTAATGAAGTTCTTTTAAGAGGAGTCACCTAAGTGATACTAAACTTTTGAAGAAGCCTTCTCCCCTTTCAAAGCACTGACTGATAACATCCTGATGTGATCTTTTCCTTTGAGATGGCAGTGGTATCTGAAAAGGCAGGTTGGAAAGCACATATGCAGAACAGGGGGGAAAAAAAGAGAAAAATTAGGATTCCATCTCTTGCTAGCCCATGTACATACATTTTAGGCAATATGGTGAAAAAGTTTTCTTGAACAGCTGCACCACATTCCCTGGAGCAGGAAACCTACTGTCATTACAATTAATCTCATAATATATGATACTAAGAATAATGTAAGACAGTGAGATGAATAAGTACCATGCAGCTGTATTGGAGGCCTTATATGTAATCCTGTCAATTGGATACATCTTTTGTAAATAATGTATTGATTTTGTTTAACAGAAAACCACCAGAAAAAGTTAAGCAGAAAAGCAACAGCTGGATATGAATAAATGTCTTCCAAATGAACACAATGGGAAGGGAAGGAGACTGAGGGCATCCATGGCAACAGCTTCTTTCTGTGCTGCATCTCCCAAAATTAGAAAACCATTTTTCTAGTGCTGGGAACAAGTGGATCAAAAGATATGAAAATATATTTGTAAAGCATTTTCATCATGGAAAAGAGAATGATGCAAATGTCTTTTTCCCTGTAAAAAATAATTGTCTCTATCCCCAAGGTAAGAGAGTTGTTCCTTGAGCTAAAGGAGCTGTGCCCAGATATTAGAGAGTATCTGTTGGAAACCTAGACCTATTAGGATTACCATGTGTTGATAACCGCTGAGCTAAACATGTGAGTAGACAGCTTATTGCATAACAATTGATTTTCTCTGAAAAACTTTGGTTCTAAATGAATAATACTTGGTTTTAAGAATGCTGTCTGGTCAGTTTATTAACAACATGTTACTGCTTTTGGAAAGAACAGAAGTGCAAAACAGCACTTAGACCTGCTGAGACAATCTCAATTAGTGCTGGGCCATTGCAGCCCAAGGCTGCGTGTCAGAGTCTGAGGCACAGTGCTCCCCTCTTGACAAAAAAACAACAGACCATACACCAAGACCTTAGCAAGGAGATCAGCAAGTACCAGAGGTGCAGCTAGATTACTAATAGTCATAGCAATTGCTTGCTCCCCAATGTCTTGCTTAATAAAAATTTAGTGACTTTTTTTCTATTGCAATAATATCATAGTCTCTTATTAGGTACCAAATGAGGAATAATAAGAGGAAAATGAGGGAAAGGCCTGCTCTATTATTCATCCAGATGGAGAAACAATAGTTGATGATGCTGGGAAGGTTAAAGTATTTAATGCCATTGAATGGAGCATTTGCTTAAAGGTTTAGTGGCCTAACATCAACAAGAAATGTACAAAAGTTTTAGATGGGAGAGCAAAAGGTCAGGATAAAAAATATTCAGAAAAATCAGATGTGTATACATAAATCAATCCGATAAAGTTCACCTTAAAGTACATAGCGAGCTGATTGAAACAGCTGCCTCTAAGAACCTGAAGGAACCATGAAGTGCAGAAAACTGAGATCACAGAATCATAGGATACCAGCTTGGAAGGGACCTCAAGAATCATCTGGTCCAAACATTCTTGGCAAAAGCAGACTAGACGAGACAACACAGCACCCAGTCCAGCTAAATCTCAAAAATGCCCAATGCTGGGGAATCCAACACTTCCTTGGGGAGATTATTCCAATGGATAATTGTTCTCATTGTGAAATATATTCCTTTTGGGACCAATCAGAATCTTGCCAGGAGTAATTTGCACCCATTACCCCTCATCCTCTTCATGTGACTTCTTGTAAAAAGGGAGTCTCCATCTTCTTTGTAGCCACTCTTTAAATACTGGAACATGATGGTAAGGGCTCCCCTGAGCCTTATTTTTTCAATGCTAAACAAACCCAGCCAGCTCTCTCAGCTTTTCTTCACACAGCAGGCTTCCAAGTCCTTTGATCATCCTCATGCCTCTTCTCTGGAACCTCTCCAGCCTGTCCACATCTTTTTTGTATAGTAGGGACCAAAATTGAACACAAATGTACTGGTCTTCAGAAGTGGAGGAAAACAACACAGAAAATTTCAGGTAACTTCCTACCCAGGAATCCTAGAACAACTAAATGAATGATCTAACTTTAATCAGCTAGGAAATAAGCAATAGCCAACATATAGGTTCCAAGGGCAAATCTTTCAATTTTTTATGTAGGGGGAAAGACTGCAAATGATGGGTATCTTCACTTTAGTCTTTTGATGCTGATTCACACAACATTCTTCATAACATATTAGAGAACCGTGGTCACAATGAAATTGTTAGAAATTGTTCAGCTGTTTTGCAACCTGAGGCACAAATCACCAGTGTTTGACAGACTAATGCATATATCAAACAACATTCACTTGGGTTATTTCTGGGTTAGGTAATGAAGTGGGAATATCAATGTTAAAATCTGTAAGCAGAAGATACAATTAAAATGAAAACGTATTTCCTGATAATAAGAAGCAAACAGAATGTCCTTTGAGAGGGACAAGGGTCAAGACCTTCAGTTTGGTGGGAATAATCCAGCAACTCAACAGGGGACTGGAAATCACTGGATGACAGAAGAAGTTCACTTTATAGTCTCTAAGAGATCACAAGCTAGCATGACCTAAGCTGCTGAGAAATAATGAAAGTCTGTATAGAGATGTGGAAACATGAATGTAGACATACTGAAGCAATCACACGGCTCTTTTTACTCATGCTCAGCTATACAAATAAGCCCCTTGTGGGGCATTGCATATCTGGAGATATGTTAGAATCATAGAATCATAGACTATCACTACAGTTTCTAATGAAGAGTCCATCCCCAGCATCCCTATAGGCTCCCTTCAGTTACTGGAGGGCTGCTATGAGGTCTCCACACAGCCTTCTCTTCCCCAGGCTGAACAGCCTCAACTTTCTCAGCCTGTCTTCATATGGGAGATGCTCCAGTCCTCCAGTCATCCTTGTGGCCCTCCTCTGGACTTGTTCCAACAGCTCCATGTCCTTTTTATGTTGAGGACACCAGAACTGCACACAATACTCCAGGTGAGGTCTCACAAGAGCAGAGTAGAGGGGCAGGATCACCTCCTTTGACCTGCTGGTCATGTTCCTTTTGATGCAGCTCAGGACACAGTTGGCTTTCTGGGCTGCAAGCGCACACTGCAGTCAGCTCATGTTCATTTTCTCATCGACCAACATCTCCATGTCCTTCTATGCAGGGCTGCTCTGAATCTCTCCTCTGCCCAACCTGTAGCTGTGCCTGGGATTGCTCCGACCCAGGTGTAGGACCTTGCACTTGTCATGGTTAAACTTCATGAGGTTGGCATCAGCCCACCTCACAAGCGTGTCAAGGTCCCTCTGGATGGCATTCCTTCTCTCCAGCATATCCACCGAACCACACAGCTTGGTGTCATCGGCAAACTTGCTGAGGATGCACTCAATCCCACTGTCCATGTCAGTGACAAAGATGTTAAACAAGTCCGGTCCCAACACCGATCCCTGAGAGACACCACTCATCACTGGTCTCCAGCTGGACATTGAGCCATTGACCACAACTCTTTGCGTTTGGCCATTCAACCAGTTCTTTATCTACCGAGTGGTCTGTCAAATTGATGTCTTTCCAATTTAGAGACAAGAATGTTGTGTGGGACAGTGTCAAACACTTTTCACACATAAGTTTGCATCCCAACTGCAGCACATCAGCACTGCTCAGATCAGTCTCAAGCTGATTATGGGACAGTGAAAGAGCCATTGAGATGGTCTTTGCCCTATGGAATTGGATAACCAGTGCAGTATTCAACTTGTTTATTGTCTATTTAAGCACAAGAGTATATTTCAAACATCTCAAGAGGTAAAGTTAGGATTGCCACATATTCCCCATGAAGGTGCAGACCCTTTAGGGCTTGTTCTCATCCCCTGCTGCACAGCTATTCCAGAACTCTGTCATGTTGTAGCCCATGTTCCACCAGCAACTGTCCATTACCAGAGAGACACACAACAGAGAGATCTTTGCCCCTTACCCTACACTTGCCCTGTGCTCCCTCTGACCTTCCTGAACCCCCAAGCCTTTCTGCCCTACTCTCAGCCCTTCTAACCTACTACCTGCCCTAGTCCTGACCTGTTACCTGATCCACAGTCCTAACTTGGTACCACCATGCAGCCCAGGAAGACCCTTGTCCTTCTGGCAGCCCAGCACAGCCCTTGTGGGAGCAAGGACACAAAGACCTGCTTACACAGAGTAAGGAGACTGTGGGTGCCGAGGCAGGCACATGGCAGGGTCTGTGCCTGGGTCCTGCAGGCAGGGAGCACGGTCACTAACCCCTGTCCTCTGCTCCAGTAGGTCCTCAAGCTATTACCACCCCTCAAGGTGCTCAAGCGCAGCAGGCAAAGACTCCTCCAGCTCCAAGTGCCAGCCTGCCAGAGCTGGTGGGTGCTGCTGGACAAGGAGCCCCCGGCCTCCCACCAGCTCCTGCTGTGGATGTGCCCACGGCCCCAGCGCCCCACTGCTCTGCCCGGGCAGCGAGATGGGGCTGAGTATCCAGACCCTTATCCCACAGCTCTGTTCCACTGCCCAGGGCAGCACAAATGCACTCTTCTGCTTGGTTTTTGTCTTAGGCTGTTCCAACATATGAGAGAGCTGGAGGAGGAGGCTGCTAGCAGGACCCAAGTGGGCCTACAGTGGGAGGAGGACATGGAAGTTGAGACGGAGTTGGAGGAGGAAGAGGCAATGGTGGTCGATGTGCAGCTGGAGGAGATGGAGAAAATGGAAGTGGACTGAGAAGTGGTAAGGCAGCATGTGCCCCCCATCCACTGGCAGCAGTGAGATTGGCTTGACTGCTGTCGCCCTGGGGCTGGGACTGTGTGCACGACAGCCCCACTGCAGGGGTGCGGTGTCTGATGGTCTCTTCCTGGCAGCACAAGTTCCACCACTGTGCTGTCCTGCACTGCCTTTGGGCCACACGAGCCAAGTCTGATTGCATAGATTCTGGCTCCCAGCCACAGCCAGAAATGAGCCCAAGACAATGCCACTCTTCCCAGCGTGTCCCAGGGCTGTAGCAAACACAATGACCCATCAGTAGCCTCACTGAAATGACCTTGTGCTGCTTGTTTCCAGGCTGACCCAGATGGAGGTTTTGCTGTGTTGGCAGATTTTCACGGAAGATAGCTGTTTTTTCATAGAAGATTGTTGGGTTTTCATAGAATAGTTGTAGTTTTAAGTCAAAGAATTGTAATTTGTTGTGTTGTTCGTTATCCAGTAAATACATTTCTTGATGCTTTTTCTGATCCAGTCTCTGTTTGTATTTGCTGTGAGCACATGTGGCATTGGCAGACAGGTGGTTTCCACTTGCTCCAGGTTCCCAGGGCTGGAGGAGTCAGGAGTGCTGGCCCTGGGTGCTGGGGAACCCCAACTGTCCTCGTATGGGCTCCCTGCTCTAGCAGAGCAGCTCTTTCAGGAATAGCAAAGAAGACAATCAAGAAGCACTGGAAAACATTTGAAAGAAGTGTGATTATTTTAAACATGGGATAGTTCTGTGGTAATATGCTAAAGGATGCCAAGTCAATAAAGATACTGAATATCCACTGCATACAGGATAAATAGGGAAAAGTCAGGAAGATTAGGCTACATCTTAAAGAACATATCTAATGATGAACTACTAAGCTGTTTTAGGCAACTTATGGAGTTCACAGCAGTGAGCAATTTTGTCCTGACAAAGTTTTGTTCTTGCCAGAAGCAAGTGAATGACAGGATGTACTAAGGCATTTCCTGCACAGAAAACTGTTGTCAAAGGAATCACTGAGAAAGTGCAGGCTAGAGCAGGAAGCTTATAAAAAAGGAAAAAAGAAAAAACAAAACAAAACAAAAAAACCCCAAGAAATTAAAAATAAAAATGTGGTTTTGTTTTGTTTTTTTGTGTTTTGTTTTTTTTTATATAAACACAAATAGTATAAGGAGAAAGGTTTCAAGGACTTTCATGTGTTGCACAAACCTGTAAGACTCATATCTCATTCTCCAGATATTCTGCAGGGGAACACTGATAATGCATCTGTCTGTACTGTTGTTTTTCTCTCTAAGTCAAGAGGAGCACAATAAAAATATGCCATGCAGTACCAACATCCGAAAGGAATTGTGACTGTAGGTCAACCTGGCCAGGGAATTGCTGCGGAATTGTGACTGTAGGTCAACCTGGCCAGGGAATTGCTGCTGTTGGGACCAAGGGCTCTCGAGGCTCTCAAGGAAAAGAAACTGAAGGCAAGATGCATCTGACAATAAACAGAATCCTGACACCATGGAGAAACATGACATACCTGCTGACAAGGTGAAGAAATAGCCAGAAAGGGCTGAAAGCTGGAAAGTTGTGACAAAGACTTAATTGTCTATGTATCTGAAAGTGACATGCTTTGAATCTGGAACTCTTTCCAAGGTAACAAAATTACAGGGTTTGTCTTGTTGCTTTAAACAAGTGATAGTAGAAGTGGTTGATGATGGTGCTGAGAAAAAAACCAAACTGCTGGGTAACACATGGCCCTAATAACAAAATAAAAACAGGCAAAACTTGTCAAAAGTATTCAAAAAAGTTAGTTTTAAATTCTATATGCAAATATTTTGGAGCATTTCTTATTTTTCTGAAGTGCAATGACTGCACATCTGAGTTAAACAAGGAAGAAAGAATTTTGATTTGGGTTTTTTTTTTTTGTTTGAGCTTTTTTGGGGGGTTGTTGGTTTGACTTTTTTTTGTGTGTCTAGTTTGGGATTTTTGTTGTTGTTATGGGGTATTTTTTTTTTCATTTTGGGGTGGGCTTTGGTCTTTTCTTCCTGCAAATTTTTGAGATAGATGATGTTTGGATAGATAGCATGAAATTGCTCCATTAACAGAGCTAGACCAGGAATACAGTGATGAATCATGTTCAGTGATTTTATCCTCAAGTTTATTAACAGTAACTAGCTGGTTTCCTTGAAGTCATGAACGTTTTGATGTGTTTGTAGTTATGCCTCTCTCAGAAAGATGAGTTCTAGAGCAGGGTGATGACCTATTCTATCCTTGTTCTTGAAATGTCAGGATAAGAAAAAAAATAAAACAGGATAAGAACAAATCCTTTATTCAGACGACTGAATTCTGAATTCAGATGACTGACAGATCATATATTTGCACTAAGTCATAAAAGACAGAAGGAAGGAAGTAAATACTCAAGATCAGCAATTTATGCAGATAAGCACAGATCTACAGCTAATGGTTCAAAGCATAAGACTTGGCTCAGATTTAAAAGAAGCTCTCTCTCATCAGAACAGCTGGTCAGAACATAAGATTTGGAGGCTTCTTTTGCAGGAGGCTGATGGCCCACCTGCTAGGGTGTGTAGTCTTCAGCTGAGTCACAAAATCATATAAAAAAGGAAATTAGTAGCTCTGTGAGAATTATTTTCAATTACTTGGTCAACTGAACTTACAAAATTTGTCTCTGACAGGGACGAGTGATGCAGTTTTTTCCACAAAGACAGAGACACTTTGAAAAAGTAATTTGCTAAATTGAAAAATGGAAATTTTCATATGGGAAACAAAAGTTAGCTAATTTCAAAATCCACCCAGTCTTGCAGCTTGTATGCATTTATGGACACCTTTTCAAAATATCTCAAAACCTGTCAAGCTGAGATTTTAAGAAGGTGGTCTTTGACTCTGACACACAAAGAGACATTTTAGTACTTCTGGTGGTGCTGGAATATTTGTATTAGAGCTCTTGGAGATGATGCCAAGTAAGAGCATGATGGATTGTGATACTTTTTAACTGCAAAAAGCAGAAATCTTGAGGTCAAGTAGTTGTAACTTTACTGTAGATTTGGTTGCATATTATTCTTCTATAGCTCAATGCAATCAGCTATGATGTTTTCACACAAATAGCCCCTGCACAGAATAATCCAAGAGGAAATCGAGAATGAACAGAAGTGCAGAGACTGTGCAGTCCCAATACTTCACCCAGTTCCTCCAGCCTTGCTCACGCACTACTCCCATCTCAGCTTCTGTGTAAACATGTCTTGTTACTATGGCAACAGCCACATCAAGTGCTCCTTTCATTAAGTGGTATTTTTGAGCTATGGAACACATTCTGAACTGGGAACAAACATGCTGCATTCGCTGCATTCTTTATAATTTGTGAAAGGGTTGTTCTCTAGAAAAATAAAATCATGTAGATTTGGATGCTGGGTTTTCATTTTAGATCTCTTAATATTAAAGCTTCCCATAACATTTCTACTGAAGTATTTTCTCAAAGAAATGTTAAATCACTGACCCCTTTGTTACACATAGAATCATAGAATAGTTAGGGTTGGAAAGGACTTTAAGATCATCTAGTTCCAAACCCCCTGCCATAAGCAGGGACACCTCACACTAAACCATGCCACACAAACCTTCGTCCAACCTGGCCTTGAACACTGCCAGGGATGGAGCACTCACAACTTCCTTGGGCAACCCATTCCAGCATCTCACCACCCTAACAGGAAAGAATTTCTTCCTTAGATCCAATCTAAACCTCTCCTGTTTAAGTTTGAACCCGTTACCCCTTGTCCTGTCACTACAGTCCCTAATGAAGAGTCCATCCCCACCATCCCTATAGGCCCCCTTCAGCTACTGGAGGGCTGCTATGAGGTCTCCATGCAGCTTTCTCTTCCCCAGGATGAACAGCCCCAACTCTCTCAGCCTGTCTTCATATGGGAGATGCTTCAGTCCCCTGATCATCCTTGTGACCCTCTTCTGGACTTGTTCCAACAGCTCCATGTCCTTTTTATGTTGAGGACAGCAGAACTGCACACAATACTCCAGGTGAGTTCTCACAAGAGCAGAGTAGAGGGGCAGGATCACCTCCTTCGACCTGCTGGTCATGTTCCTTTTGATGCAGCCCAGGGTACGGTTGGCTTTCTGGGCTGCAAGCGCACATAACACAGGCTTCAAGAGATCATACATGGGTTGCCCATTGGATGCTATAGATGCATTAGAGGCAGCATCTGGAAAGCCTTAGGAGTACAAGGAGCTTTAAGAAGATCATTTGGAGACAAAATTCTCGATATTCTCGGTCTCTCATTTCTGCAGAACTGAAAGTCCAGAAGTGTGCATTTGTTCTCGGTGCCTGTGACTCTCAGATGGTATGAGTTAAGTCTCACATGGAAAATGTTAATTCAAGGGCAAAATAAAAAATAATACTGTCCACTGAACAGGGCTTATTTTGGTTTTGGTTTGTAATTCACATCCCCTGGTTAATTTAGAGTGAGGTTTTGAAGGTGTTTGGATTTGCTTCTTTGGGTCCAATTTAAAAACAAATTTATAAAATGAAACAAAATTGTCCATTACTGTAAAATACAATGTTCATTTATTATGTAGCTATCTTGCTGTTATATATACTAGAGTAAACTGCGTGCTGATTCTTAGACTCATAAATTTCACAAGGAACAATCCACGTCAGCTGTTAAACTTCACTTGTTGTTCCTATACCATGATTGTATAAAATGAAATCATGTCTTCCACAGAGACATCAGATCTTGACCTCAAGAAGCACAAATGTGTCTAATTTTCCTGGATAGTCTATTTAATTGAGTCATTTTTTGGTTAAAAATATGGATTTAGTTTATAACTTGAATTTATAGAATCATAGAATAGTTAGGTTTGAAAAGGACCTTAAGATCTAATTCCAAATCCCTGCCACCTCACATTAATCATTACACCCAAGGCTCTGTCCAGCCTGGCCTTGAACACCACCAGGGATGCAGTATTCACAGTTTCCTTGGGCAACCTATTCCAGTGCCTCAGCATCCTTACAGTAAAGAATTTCTTCCTCATATCTAGTGTAAACTTCCCTTGTTTAAGTTTTGACCCATTGCTCCTCATCCTATCACTACAGTCCCTAATGACTCATCTGTCCCCAGCATCTTTATAGACCCCCTTCAGATTCTGAAAGGCTGCTATGAGGTCCCCACGCAGACTTCTCTTCTCCAGGCTGAACAGCCCCAACTTAATTTTGTCTGACTTTAGGTTCTAGCAATTTGTCCTGACTGCTTTTCCACAGAAAGTCCTTTAATTCCCAGGGTTTTTTTTCCCTGCATGAAGATACATATACATGAAAGCATGTAAACTTGCAGTATTTATTTAATAAATTGAATAGATTGAGTTGGGTTTCATCTCCATTGCAATTTTCTAGGTAAAGTATCACTTTAATGATTCATTTCTCTACTCTGCAATAGTAAGACTATGAACAGGGGAACTGAGATATTGCAGGGAGCTCCTAGAGAATTTTTTTGTGCAGGAGTAAATGGGGAAAAGAGAAAGTAAAGATTATTTCTGTATCCACCCTGCCTAACAAGAGATAAATGGAGTTATCTACTTTCACAGCTATGTTACCTCTTCTGTCTGAATGGAGGCTATGCCTCTTCTCAGTATCACAAGGTAGGTACTACTCAAGGTCATCTGGGAAATGGGGAGCACTGCAAAGAAGGCTCCACTACAGATTTGTCTTATTTGTGCTGAAGTCCACTTTAATCACTCTTTGGCTTTACCCAGTGTGTCTGTCCACTGAGGATTTCAACAGCCTTCATGAACAAGTGTAGTTTGCAGGTCCCTGTTCCACCTTAGCACTCACTTCCCCACAGGACTCTGTATCGTGCACATACTGCAGCAGCTTCGATAAGATATTATTTCCTAGTCATCAGTATAAACCACACTAGGTCTAGTGCATCGTTACACTGACTGACGTTAATTTCATTGCTATGGCTTCATTCCTCAAAAATTCAACTTTTAATCAGATTAGTCCTGATTTAACCTGTGAAGGTGTCAAGCTTAGAGCTTATTTATCAAAAAAGGTTAAAAGAATTGCAATTTTTAACCAGGGCCATGATGTTTTTCCAGTCCTTTGAAGTGTATCTCTGGTTCTAAGATTTTTTAGATTAAATTCAACAAATTGGATATCTCTCAAGCAATTTTTTATGAAATGCTATATTTTTTTCTCCTAGTTGATGGTATATGTCTAAGTTACAAAAGAGAGATACAACATTTCTTATTTATGTGGTAAAAGTAGAGCTGGACAGAAGTTTGTAGATAAGAAATCATTACCTTGGATATGCTAATTTGTTGAAACATAAATGCTGCCATGCTGAGAGTATTTATTTGAAATATCAGACACCTTAGCTGAGCTTTTTATTTTCCCTAATTTCCTCCTTATCAGCTTCACTCCTCACTTTCTGTGACTCTTGAAAATTAGTTAATTTAAAGGAAATGACTATTCTGCAGAGGAACTATCTTGTGCTCTTTCCCTCTGAGATTAGTCAAATAAGGATCTCCTTCAGCTTCCCCATTCCAACTACCATGTCCTGTTCATTTTCCTTCTATTTGCCTTCATCTTTCTTGGGGAAAATGAGTGAAATTGATGTGCTCACTCTGTTTGTCTATTGGATATTTGCATGTACCTGCTGTCTCTGTCTTCTTCAGATGTAACTTCCTTAGGAAAGGAGATAATTACCATTTCATTGTGCTGAAACGTCTAGCACAGTGATAGATTGCTGCTTATCCTATTCCTTTTCATTTGCTTGAAATATAAAAATATATAGATATATACTTGCTTTGATAGACTTTTAAGAAACAACCATAATGATGGCAAACTTAATAAAATATTTACAACAATAATAACTATAGTAATATCAGATTTCAAATGAAGATTTTTCACATCCAGCTCAAATGAATCTTCCTGTTAAATTTCAGTAATGCCAATTTTACTGCATCCCAAAGAGAACTTAAATCATTAAACACATCTTGGACTCCTCTTATTTATTATTCTTTTTTTCATTCATGATTACATCACTCCTTTTCTGAGTCCAGTTGTTTCCATCTGCCTCCTTATCTAGATAATGACAATCCTGTCTGCTTCAGCTAGTTGTCAGGTTCCACCTGAGAGATATATATTTTTCTTTCCCTACTTTATTCCAGATCCAATCCCTGCTTTTCCTTCAAACTAGTATCTGCAACGTCATGTACCTTCTGTAGGTCATCTTCACTGCTTTCTGTGTCTTCTTTTTAATTTTGGATTCACCTTTCCCTCAGGTCCTTTACAAAATCTTTGAAGCTTTAACTATGCATGTTGCTCCAAATGCTGCCATAAGTCTCAATGTGTAGCAACATATATGGAAGGTTTTCAAATAGCTTCACATTTCTGTCAAGTCTTCAATTTTCTCTCACATGTATTTCAGGCTAAGGAAACAAAATACCTGGTTTATGTCTTTCTTCTTTTCACTTTCACATGCTTCATAACACCTTTTTGCTGCAGTTTTGAAAGAAAATTTGACTCCAGTTGATTACTTACATATTTTTTTAATATTTTCATGCTTAAATAGAAGGTAGAGTATATCTTGAGTCTCCCTTTTTCTTTGTGTTGCATTTCCTACAGTACTTTTTCTCACTGTTTTATTGCATGCTCTTTATCTTTCATTTTCTGCAGCTTCTACATCAAGATGAGGTGCTCTGAGAGACTTTATTTTCCCAGGTACTACAAGACACACATTTCCAAAGCTAAAATACCTATCTTCTGCAGTAGAGTCAGCAAAGTTAAGTCTTCAAATGCCAAACAACTTTCCTACAGTCTGGAAGAAGATGTCATATCCATCATCAATCACAGCAGTAGTGTTCTCTTTTTCTATATTTATTATTTACATTCTTGGTTAAGGATTCATGACAGCCATCAGCTGCAAAACACACAAACACTTAGACATTGTGACACCTAGCACCATCCTGTTTGATGGCTAGCAGACTAGATAACAGAGCAGTATCTATGCTGGTTTGGAGAGGTTTTGCACATGTACAAGAGATTTTCTGCAAAAGGAATCTTCTGGGATTAGGCTTTTAAGGTAACCTGCAAAAACTAAGTTACCAGAGAGACAACACTGTACCTTTCTGAAACTCACCCACATTGCAGGTCATTATGTCTGTGCACAAATGTGCTCAGGAAATGGGAGTTAAGGACTTGATTCAGTGTTTGATTGAATCAGTTGAAGAGTCTATTGACTCAACTGGGAATGAATCAGGGCCTGATTTACATATTTGTGAAAGCACAACCCTAATCATTTATTATTTTCACAATTTTTTATAATTAATAAGCTTAAAATATAGTTATTGTGGAGAGTTTTGAATAAATCTCAGATAACTGATCAGAAAAAAAATAAATAACCTAATTCCTTATCATCAAGGACAAAAAGCTGTTGTGAGATCTAACCTTCTTTTGGTAAGCCACGTAAAGGGACTATCAACACTTGGGAACTGCTAGGAAGGATATGTATCATTTGGAAGATACTTTTACAGAGAGTAAGGGCAGGAGAAACCACCTCAGAGCAAAGGGTGTGCAGATCTTTAAAGATAATATCTCAGCTAGAATAGGCATGGAATTCACTGAACAAAGCGTAAACAAATCAAGCTTTAATTTTCAAGGTACATAGTGTAACACCATTTGGCAGAACTCAGGAACAGAGAGGTTAAACCCAAAATTCTAATTTATGAGACATTTGGTTTTAGAGACCCAAACTATGCTCTATCTCAGAGTTCCTCAAATAACCCTATATCTCTAGATACTTTTGCCTCTTAGCACACTAACCACCTAAAGGACTTCTCACATACGCCAGGTATTTGCTGTCCTTTTTCTACAGCACTTGGGCAATATTGCATCCAACCTTCAATTCCCTTCACTGTCAGTATTGATTGGTGAGTGGATTAACTGCAAGATACATTGGATTTTGTTTGAGTTTAAGTTTGAGCTTAACATAATTTTTGAGACCTCAAAGGTATATTATAATATCTTATTAATTCAGTTTGATGATGGCAGACATGACATTGATACTAGATGGTACATCTAATCAAGGAAGAAACATCATAGAAACATAGAATAGCTAGGGTTGGAAAGGATCTTAAGATCATCTAGTTCCAATCCCCCTGCCATAAGCAGGGACACCTCACACTAAACCATGCCATACAAGGCTTCATCCAACCTGGCCTTGAACACCGCCAGGGATGGAGCACTCACAACCTCCCTGGGCAACCCATTCCAGTGCCTCACCACCCTAACAGGAAAGAATTTCTTCCTTAGATCCAATCTAAACCTCTCCTGTTTAAGTTTGAACCCGTTACCCCTTGTCCTGTCACTACATCAAGTTATATTGATTCACAAAAATATGAGATCAGCCATATGTTTGCAGCCAAATAAGCAACTACTTCCATCAGCAATTTCCCCTTTACTTCATATTTTAATAGAAAAAAATAGTAATAGGCTGGAGTATTAATGACTTGTGAAACACAATTGATAAGAAATGCCATTACACAAGTGGTATTCATGAGGTCACTAAATGCTTTGATGATAAATTCATAGAAATATGGAATGACTTGGCTTGGAAGGGACCTTAACATCCATCTAGTTCCAAAACCCTGCCATGGGCTGGGACACTTTCCACCAAACCAAATTGCTCAAGCCCCATCAAATTCCATTGGGATAAACACAAGCTAAGTTTCCAGACAGGTCATACTAACAGTCAGAGGTTGAGTTATGTGTCAACAGTCAGCAAAGAAGTTGAAATTTGCTTTGATGATAATAATGTCTTTCTGCAAGATCTGAAGCAGCAGAACCCCACAGCTACTTTAACAGAATGGCTTAAGCTAATATTTCACTTAACCCATTGACATGTAATAAGCTGACATTATTCCACAAATCATAGCCAAAAGCAGAAGTCTCCTTCAAATGTAACAGGTTATAACAACTTCTATTAAAACAGACGAACTGGCACCTGGCTGAATTTCAATTGTTCTTTTGAATGCCCTGACTGACAAGTTAACATGGGCCTATTTTGTGTTTGCTGCATTATTAAGGCAGGCACAGCCCAGCAAAGAGGCACAGTATCGAGGGAGCAGGGGGAGAATGCGGCTGAATATTTTGTGGGTAAAACTAAATGTAGCTTTGTCATCTGTTCCAGTGTGTAAACAGATTAGGTATGTCATGTTTTTTATCTGAATCAGCTCATTTCTCTCCCATTAAGTCACTGATATGCTATGTAAATCCAGCTTTGCTTTGACTAGTTTGAATTTAGAACAATATCTTATCACACTGGGTCACCCAGGCAAAAGTGATAACATAAAGGAGAGTGTTTTTCCTTAACATTTCCTATCTTTAATCTGCAATAGAATATCACTTCAAAGTCTCTTCTGTTGCCGTATTCCAGCCTTCTCAGGCAATTGGTGTACTAGCAAATATTAATGCAAACACATACTGTTTGAGACACTGTGGTATCATATCTGGTCTTTATGAATAGATCTGTGGAAGCCATCTTCCAAAAACAGAGAGATGGAATCTTTTCATAGCTTTAAATATTCACAGAATTCATTTAATTTTAATACAGTGATTGTAATAGGCAAATGGTGATTTTTTTCTTACTGTTTGGAGAACAGGTGACTCTGCTCTGATTACTGGTGGAATTTACTTTTCTAGCCCCTAAAACAAATGAATTATTTGTCTTGCTTGTCGTGACAGTTTGACATTACACATATGAAGCCCTATTTTAAACAGTCTCCAGTGGTTTGCTTCCAAAGGATGTTTTACCCCCATCATTTTCTGCAACTGACTAGCATAGTAACAGGCAAAATGTCCCAGGTAAAGAAAAACACAACCTGATTTTGTAGGTAATGAATCATATCCATTCCTAGGGCTTAATGTGCCAGCATACTGAAGACATAGGAAGTATTAACAATGAAGTTTCTACAGGCACCTTTCACAACTGGTCCTGGCGAGCTAACAGAGATTATTTTGTTTGTCTTTCCTGACATGCTGTGCCGTGAGCTCTGCTGTCACAATCCACAAAGTGGGTTTCTTTGTGAAAATTCCTTCTCAAGGATAGATTAGTATGTTACTTTGCCTTTTGTTAAGCAAGTCACTTTAAAATACTCCTTTCCAAGTCAGCATAGTCACAATGAGAGAATTTACAAATTTCTTCTTAGCAATGGAGTGATGTCTCTTCAGCATTTAGCCTGAAAGCAACAGAAGACGATATTCTATATTTCTTTGAGTTTTCACTAAGCCCAGCTAACTAATAAATCCTTTTCTCAGAAATGTGCTTCTTAGCTCTTCAACCAATGTCAGACCTCTTTTTACTGAGCTTTTGGGGGATTTTTTTGTTTTGATTCTAATCTTATGAGGATAGCCAGTGGGTCTTAACACAATTAGATTAATAACTGTGCTCTTTTTATCTGTTAACATAAAATTTTATGATAAGTGATACCAAAGAGGAGGTGTGATTTGCCATTAAAAAAAGTGACAATTTTAGTTTCTATGGAGGGATTATTTTACTTCTAGAAATGACAGCAAGTAAAATTTCTTTCCAAGAAATGCTGATATCCATTCACTTCCCACTGAACTGAATGAAATCCAAACCATGGAATGAAACTATCAACCTTCCTCCTCAAGAAAGTTGCCCATGGAGACTGAACGACTTATTAAAGACAGTTGACCTTTGATAACTGTGAACACTCAATAGGATGAAGATTGTCATTTTATAGCAATCATCTTGATGGTGTACTGAAGGATTTAGATATATATACACAGAGGAGAGGATATATATACCTCAGAGGAGAGTGGTTTTTTTTCTAGATTTTATTCTGAATTCTATAAACAACACATGATATGCAGCACAGCTATGCCTCTCATAGGAGTGTTCTTAAAGGGTCAGATTTTCATTTTGTCTAATGCACTATGAAGGAACTGTGTTGCAAATAAAAATTCAGACTCTGTCTTGCTGGAGATTTGTGGTGTTGTATTAGATTAAAAACAAGCAAAAGGGAAAAACAAAGGTAGAGAAAGCTACACATGAAGCATTTTTTGTAGAAATAGACAGAATATATTATAAAAACAAGACAGAAGGTTTTGGTAGCTGTAGCTGAAGGACTGGGATTGTTAACCAGGTTGAAGCATGGTTAACAGACGGGTGTGATATAAAAAAGTTGTATCACACAATACTGATAGCAAATGATCTTTGACAATAATGTACTTAGCCATCACTGGTGGAGGATCTCTTATCACCTGAGTCAGGATCAGAAAAACAATGAAGGGTTGATTAACCAGAATTAGTATAAGTCAGAGGTTTGAGTTTTGTGTACATGTCACTCTGCTTTTCAGACATGTGTTTGCATTGGTCTCAGATGATAGACAATAAGGTCATCAGGAAATTATTAATTCTGAAAATGAAAATGGCTTTTTGCATGTCTCATCAATGAGTTTTGTTCAAACTAATCAGATATCTCACAGGGCCACCCAGGCAAATAATTAATCCCAAGAGAATGGAACTGTTGGAACAAGTCCAGAGGAGGGCCACGAAGATGATCAGGGGACTGGAGCATCTCCCACACAAAGATAGGCTGAGAGAGTTGGGGCTGCTCAGCCTGGGGAAGAGAAGGCTGCGTGGAGACCTCATAGCAGCCTTCCAGTAACTGAAGGGGGCCTATAGGGATGCTGGGGATGGACTCTTCATTAGGGACTGTAGTGACAGGACAAGGGGTAACGGGTTCAAACTTAAACAGGAGAGGTTTAGATTGGATCTAAGGAAGAAATTCTTTCCTGTTAGGGTGGTGAGATGCTGGAATGGGTTGCCCAAGGAAGTTGTGAGTGCTCCATCCCTGGCGGTGTTCAAGGCCAGGTTGGACGAAGGTTTGTGTGGCATGGTTTAGTGTGAGGTGTCCCTGCTTATGGCAGGGGGTTTGGAACTAGATGATCTTAAGGTCTTTTCCAACCCTAACTATTCTATGATTCTATGAATTGTAGTTTTTTAGCTATTAAAACAAAATTTAGAAGGCATTTCCATCTCAGTAACTTTGATTCTGTATTTATCTTATTCAGATTAATATCTTCTGCTTATAACTTTTATTTTGAAGGACTTTTCTTTTGCCTTTCCCATTCTTATACACTGATGAAGCATCTCTTAAGATTAGATGCATAAATATTACACAGAAAAACTATAGCAAATCAAAATCAAATACGAGTTTTTTATAAGGGTTCTTGCCTATCATTTAACATTATACTTTCTTCTATGATGCTAATAATCCATTTTCTTTATATGAAGAAACATAGAGGCAAGTAAGAGCTTTTCTACATATATTTTGCAGCAACTTGGTTTCCACTATAAAAATTCCTGCTTAAAAGTTTTAGCTATAAAATCCCTGTTTAAAGGAAATCTATGGGATAAATTCAGTGATATCGGGACTCCACTTATGCTACCTGTGACATAAAATTGTGGAAAATCAAGTGTACGAAATTTCCTCCCCTTTTACAATATTGTCCCTACCAATATCCTTCAGGGATGGAGGAGGGAACAAATGATGAAACCTATGTCCATATTTGGAATGCTGTGCTAAGCCTATATCCAAAATACAGTTATCTGAACAATGTATAGTCACTACATGTTCATAGTCTCTGGATAAATGCTGTGTTTTACTACTACAGCTTACCAGTAGCCAAGTCAACCTACTTCCTTGTGCTTCCCAAATAGGCCCTACATACCTGTTACCTACTGCAAATGCTGCTTCTGGTTTTTACAACAGGACACTGGGTATCATGTTTCATTTCAGCCTGAAAACAGACCCACTTCTCAGCATCATTTCAGTTATGTATTCATCCATCTGCCATCAGGTGTAATGGATGAGGGTATTGAGTCCTTCATCAATAAGTTTGCAGATAACACCAAGCTGGGAGCTTGTGTCGATCATTTGGAAGGAAGGAGGGTTCTGCAGAGAGACCTGTATAGGTTGGAGAGATGGGCAGAGGCCAACAAGATGAAATTTAATAAGTCTAAGTACCGAGTCCTGCATTTTGGCCACAAAAACCCTCTGCACTGCTACAAGCTGGGGACAGTGTGGCTGGACAGTGTACAGGCAGAAAGGGACTTAGGGGTAGTGGTGGACTGCCAGCTGAACATGAGCCAGCAGTGTGCCCTGGTGGCCAAGAAGGCCAATGACATTCTGGCCTGTATTAGGAATGGTGTGGCCAGCAGAAACAGGGAGGTTATTCTTCCCCTGTACTCGGCTCTGGTGAGGCCACACCTTGAGTACTGTGTCCAGTTCTGGGCCCCTCAGTTTGAGAAGGATGTGGAAATGATTGAGCGCGTTCAAAGAAGGGCAACGAGGCTGGTGAGGGGCTTGGAGCACAAGCCCTATGAGAAAAGATTGAGAGAACTGGAGTTGTTTAGCCTGGAGAAAAGAAGACTCAGAGGTGACCTTATCACTCTCTACAACTTCTTGAAAGGAGGTTGTAGACAGGTGGGGGTTGGTCTCTTTCACCAGGCAGCAACGGACAGAACAAGAGGACACAGTCTCAAACTGCACCAAGGAAGGTACAGGTTGGATATTAGAAAGAAGCTTTTCACAGAAAGAATAATAAAATAATGGAACAGTCTGCCCAGGGAGGTGGTGGAGTCACCATCCCTGGATGTGTTTAAAAAGAGACTGGATATAGAACTTGATGACATGGTTTAGTCGAGGTGTAGGGCATGGGTTGGACTTGATGATCTTAGAGGTCCCTTCCAACCTAGTGATTCTGTGATTCTGTGATTCTGGGATCATGGAATGTATAGAACACATACAAGCACTTTGTAGAAAATTAATTCCTGGAACAAAACTGAACCTTGTGGTTCTGTTTCTCTCATCTATATAGCGAATCAGTAATGCTAAATTCTCTAAATACTCACTGTGGTAAACATACATCATCTGGTAGCTCTGTGAATGCAAATACAGACGGTTTGGGAAATAACAACAGAAAAAATACACTGACAGTCACTATGGAAAGCTAAGCTTAGACACTGAGTCTGCTATATATTCTCCAGTCCTTTAAAAGACAGAATTACTAGAGTTTTGACAAGAGAAGAACACATGACAAATAGCTGGCATTTCCCCTCAATACCCTCTTGATAAACTCCTAAAGTGGAGCCAATTCTGTTTCTTCATACACCTTGGTGTGTTAGTAGACAGCAGCATGACGAGAAAATGATGAATTTGGCTGTTTGATAAATCAGTGAGAGATTAAGTTGGCCCACCTTTAGCCTAGTGACATGACTGCTCCTCGCTCTTAGCGACAGTTATTAGGTATCTTATTGTTGAAAGGGACGAACACTGAGGTAAAAAAACCTACTAACTTTCCTTGTAACAAACTTCATCTTCTGCTCACCTCTAAGTCTGAATTAAATTTGTATCTCTGCTGCATGATCTACTTTGCTGTCTGGATAAATAGTTACTTTATTTATTTTTTTGTTTGTTTGTTTGTTTATTATTCTAAGGATATGCAGCTATGCAACTGATAAGAAAACAAACATACTTTTACTCGTCGGCAGAAGAAATGTGTGATGAATAAATACAGTATAATTTGCAGTTATTACCTCATGAGAGCTCCAGCTGTGGAATAAGGATTCAATACAGTTTGGTAGCTAGCAAGGGAGGAGTAACATTATCTCTGAGCTGAGTAAAGAGCTTTGATGTGTTGTTGAGAAAATTCTTTAAGATTCTCTGTGATACATGGAGGTCACTTACATCCTACTGGTCATTTAGGCGTAGCTTGGTGGTGCTAATATTACTTAGTTCATTCATGAGCTAGGCCAAAAGCTCAGTCTGTACCTCCCTTTCTGCTGCCTGCTTGATGCCATTACAGTACACATCTATGCAAGAAAGCTCACTCTTCAGTGAAGCCAGAAGAGCAATATACTATGTGAAATTTGACTTAGTTTTAAGTAACAAGTATAATTAAATGTCATGATTTCATGCAATTTTATTTTGAACTAACAGTTCTTTCATCAAAACCTCCAGTCCTGTAGTCAGCAGAAAGTACTTAAATAAATTCCTAAATTTAAGGGCATATTTATTTGGATGTAGAGTTCCAGAAATCATAATACATAAAATTGATTCTAGTATCATATCTTACCCTATTATGCTATCAGAGAACATTTTTTTCACAGTTTTGTCATACCTCCTTAGAGGAATAGCAATAGTAATAAGGAGCAATAAAGAAACGAAGAGCTCATGGCAACTTTCGTACCAACTGCTCTGAATTCTTTATTCGGACATTAGGAAAATCCTTACACTCCTCAGGTCAATCACCTGAAGACAACCTGGAGCCAACTCTTGTTCGATAAAGAGTTCTGTGAAAACCACAGGAAATGTATGCTAAGTATAATATTAACCAATTGATTAATGATTATGTAAGTGGGTTCAACAATTTATGACACCAAGCCAAGAAACTGCCAATTCATACTAATTATCATAATTACTTTATTACTGTTGTTATTATTGCTGTTTTGTTTTTAGCTAAGATAATTTGTTTCATTTCAATAGCACTCAAAACATTCTTCAGGTCTGTGCAATGCTTCTGCACAGACCTTCATACCTAAGGAGTGTGAGGGGAATAACTTCTTTAAGCAAATGGGACCAGACACTTCATTTACGTAGAGATATGCAGGATGATGCCTAACACTATGCTCTAGTTCCAACTGAATCAATTACCTTCTTCATTCATTGCGGAGGTTTGATGAGTATGCATCATTCTCCAACTATATCTCATTTATTTTCTTCTGTGGCAAAAAATTCTTGCAGATTGGGTTACTATTAATACACTCTCTCTCTAGTTATCCTTAAATGTCTTTGTCAAAACTGGCAATTTTAAATTTAAACCACAGAAAAATAATTTTTCTCTTACTTTTCACTATAAACCTGATGAGGTCTTTTGCCTGCTATAGATGCCAACATCATGATGCTGTTGGTTATGTCTGCATCTTTTCCTAGCAACAAAGCATGCTCTGGGGGTTTGGCAGAAGAGAGGGAGAGATGGGAGGAAACAAAGGGGTTCCTTTTTGCAATGTATGAGAAGACAACTTCCTCTCCCAGCCATAGGATATCTTCATTTGTTGTAGTGCAGGACCCCAGCCGTTAGCCTACTGTCCTGCTGGCATGGTTTGATCACCAGAGAAATGCACTTTGTGAGCCATTCCTCTCTTCTCTTTGGTCCCTTTCTGTGATAAAAAAATAGAAAAAACGGACCTGGGCAAGGTCTTGCTCCTGCTGTAGGAGAACAAGAATAGATGCAGGCTGTGCCACAATGTGAACATCACCAATGAGAAAGGATTCCTGCTCCTGTTGTTGAAAATGGGATGAGAAATAGGAAAGCAGCTTTTGGTTTTGGCAAGGACCCTTTCTTCCAAAAGTAGCTGACACTGCCTGCTACACCTGAGCGTCTGCTTTTGTAGCAAACATAAGCAACAGACCACACAGAGAGAAGGTGATGATAGTGTTTGAGATGTAAAAGCTCATCTTCTTTGATCCTTATCCAGATTTACATGGATTGGACCCACCTTTTATATAGATTACACTTGAATATGTTAAGTATTGCAGCACAATGAGTGATACAGGACTATTATTCTGATGGCTTATTTTTCAATATCTTATTTTTTCCTCAGGAGGAAGGGTACCATTCACATTCTTGAACTGGCAAGAGTCCTCAAAAGGAACCAAAGTTAATGAACCTGATGCCAAACAGTATAAAACCTTCTGTTTAATATATTCACAGAGTACAGGAAATATTTTGTATGTTTCTGCAGCCAGCTTTATTCCTGATACAAGACAAAGACTTTTTTAAAGGGGCCATATTGCCTACCAACAAATAAATAAATAATCATTTACAAGATATTCTGAAAGTGAATCTTTCGTGGAAGCTGTACTGAGAGAGTCTTGAAAACAATCAGGGGGTGAAATGACAAGTAATTAGAGACTAAAGTATGAAAAGCCAAAATGTCCAAAAAGCAACAAACAAACAAAGAGCTGGAACATTGTTAATCAGTGCTTGGATTAGAGCACAAGATACGGGAAATCATTCAAGGAAAAAGAATGTGACTTTGTCCAGATAAAGCAGCTATTGTTGTAAGATGGGCTTTTTATTTTTTCCTATTTTCCCAGACTAATACTTGACAAAACATGAGACACAAAAGCTGAGTTACAATAACGTCCCTTTATGTAACATTTTCTCCTTTTCTTTCTCTACTGAGGAGTCAAGGAGATTGTGCAATATGTATTGCTTTTCAAAATCTCCCCACATAAAGGTTACATAGAATTAGTAGTAATCAATCTAAATCAAGGCACCCCATTATCATCCTCAGATGATAATGATGCAGAAAGCATATGCTGTTTGGAGGACAGTATAGATCTTTTCCTTTTCCTTTTTTTTTTGTTTTACTTTTCCTGGAAGCAGATATTTTGTTATAAGAAAGGTAATAGGCTAAGTGGTGAACACAGAAAGAACTTCCTGTTCCTACTGGTCTGTCCTATGTGAGCAACAGGAGTAACAGGACACACAGGTATACCACTGCCTTGTGCAGTTCAGGTGCACATTAAGGATTACAGAGAGAGAACCCTGTAAGTAAGCCTTCTGAGTACAGAGACAAAGTAGAAACAAAAGTAACAATTCCTTGTTCTGCCTTTTTCCTCATTAAGAGTCCCATAAAAATTAACTGCAAACAGATGGGTAGTTATTAGCAGTCTGTGACAGTTTCAACTTGCATAGCATTCTCTTGCAGACAGTGATTTATACCAGTCTCAGGAAGGACAGAAGGAATCCTATGTAGATGGGATAAAAAAGAACAGAGAGAATGTGCCATTGAATTAGTCCAGAGGGCACCACAACATACACAAGTGTAGAGTAACAGATGCAGCTACCACTCTGTGTTGACATGATGATTTGGAGAATCAGCCTACACAGTAGCTGTATAAGATTATAAATGCTTTGGCCCAGATTCAGAGAGATACTTAGCACCATATAGCTCACTGACATGAATGTTATGTACATACTCCTAAACCTTTATGGATCTAATCTGTCCAATATACCTTTTTCAAGCAGCCAATTTTATTTTTGAGCACACAGTCTTTCTATTTCTCTGTTGTCTAGCATTTAGTTTATTGTTGCAATGGCTATACCTCAGTTCTTAAATAATGCAGCCCAATAGGAACAGATTTATAGAGCCAAAAGGTTGCTTCCAAAAACAATTGAAATCATAATTTTTTGAGGAGCTGCTTCAGATTAGCTCTAGAGAGAAACACATGGTACTGTTACATTAGCAGCTGCTATGTCTTCTGGACAAATCACCCAGTTTAATTTCATCCAAAAGGAATCCAATTTGAGACTGCTCCATGATGTGAACCAGAACACAGCTAGAGAGATTCACTTCCAAAATGAATGCATGATCTTCACTGAAGCTGTAATGCAAAATGTTCCTAAGAATGCCCACCTGCATCATAAACAGAAGAGTGTTAGACAGAGGCAGCTTCACCACCAATTCATAAACATTGAATGAGAAACAGACCCTTACAGGGGGCAGATGGCTTGTGAAAGATCACTTGGCTGCAGTACATGTCACCTAGAAGGAGTCTGTGGTCATCTGCTGAGGCTTGCCAGGAGTTACCTGATAGAAGGGCTGCAAGATAAACACAAGCCATCCACTTTTCTGCTTCAGCCATTTTGATTAGCTGCAACTGAAGGATAGCTGCCCTGGGTAGCCATACTTGTAACTCCATGAATTCCCACAGTAGAGTTAGCTGGAAAGAAGTGAGAGTGTGGGAGTTTAGAGAGGGGACTAAGTGATCAGGAGGCGTGCTTCTTTTATGATGATATGGCTTGCATTTAATCTTTAAGTGCCATTCCATATGTTTTTCTTAATTGCTTTTTTCCTACCTCATTCCTCCTACCTGAGGACGCCTGAGGAGTTATGGGTTTGCTGATAAGAAAGAATGTGCTCAGGCTGCATGTGGTGAAGCCACAGAAATGTTCTCAGGAGGCTATGGGGGAACTGCTGACTTCCATTTCAGTTCCCTGACAGGGTCATAAGCAGCTGGTCTGTGCCATAAGTGCTGTCCAAGACAAGAGGATGAATCTCAGAACATGGAAACCTAAAGCACATGAGGGATGAAATGGATGAATTCCCAGGCAGCAGTCTGACTAGAAGTCACATTGAAAATCCTGGATAGGTTCGTCACAGGCAGTTCAAATGCAAGCAGCCTGGACAAGGTTGCCAAAAGAACATTTTTAACATAGTTTGATGGAGGTTTGCTAAATCTCTGTTCCAGTGTATTTACTGGTACAATCACATCAATTTACTAGAAAAAAAGCTCTTCCTATACCCAAGTCAGTGTAAATAAAGCTCTCCTATGACAGTGGATAAGCTGCTTCATTTTCCTCACAACTGAAAGTCCCAAGCTTACACATCCTTAGCTCTTCTCATAATAGATGTTTGTGGTAGGAATTCAGTGTACAGCATTCTAGAAGCAGCTCCTTGACAGAGAAAACAGTTGAATAGAACTATCTTTGAAAAATCTGACCTTGAAAGTTTATCAAAAGATCCTGATGTTCCAAATTTGTCTGTAACAATTCACATCCACTTCAGCTGATCAAACTGACCTTAAGTCTTTCCCCCAGTTTCAACCCCGAATGACAGTTCTGGTTTGCAATTTTGGAGTGCTTTTTTCAGGAGGCATTATTTAACAGAAGCACTTTTAGTAACATAAAACTGTTAAGAAGTATTTAATTTAGAAAAAAAAATTGATACTGTCCATATGTATAAATTGAAGCTAGCCCCTGCGATTACTGTGATGCTGTCTTAAATCTCACATCTCATCAAGGGCTTTCAGTTCAGGTCTTTTCACTGTCACTCAGCTTGTGTTGTTTACTAGAGCAACTTGGAGATAAAGTGTGAATAATCCAAGCCTTATACAGGGTGAGAAAAAGGTGGAGCTCATAGTTTTGTTCTTACATGAAAGAACTCTTATGACTTATTTTTAGCTTATACTTTTTCATTTTATTTTCACACTGGAGCAAATAATCCTATTTTTAGAACAAAGAATATACATTAACCATAGCTGTGTATTTAGCTCAATGAATAACCTTAACAAATCCAGTACTTCTCTCCATGATTCAGTCTACAGATGTTTTTTTCCTGTCAGAGGAAAATTACCTATTAATTTTTAAATGTATATTATTCATAGGTCTTAAATAAACTGATTTTTTTCCTGTTTTCCTGTTATATTTTGACATGCAATGGTCTCTTATACCCCATAGCTAAATGAAACAAGCACTACATTAACTGCAAGTACATTTTTCCCTATGTAATACAAGAAGTAAATAGTATTTCATGAGGTGAAATCCCATAATTCAGTTGGTGCCTCCCTCTTCTGTTTCTTTCATTCATCTGAAGAAATGCATCACAAGATGGAGCAAGACTAGTTACTTATTATAATTCCAAGATTATTTTGTCTAAGCTCACCTTGATTTCCCACCATATGTTTATTTCAAATGCAAAGCAAGACTGACAGTTAGAAATGATGCTTCCAGAGGAGCTGTTCAGTTATTTCTAGGGAAAATCATTATAAGCTAAAGCATTTTCAGAAACTAAAGCAAGTCTCAACTTTAAACAAAAAAGGTATTACCAACCACTTATAATGTTCCTTTCACATAGATTTTGTCCTGCCCAGTAGTTTCTCCCTCCTCACATGCATGGGCACATGCTCATGCATGCATACTAACTATACCACTCCAAGAGAAGAAAAGATGACAGAAAATTTCCAACTTTTTTTGTCTTTCTCTTAGAGAAAGTATTTTGATAACTTGCCCTTCTGTGCTGCACCAGCTCAGGCAGATAGAAACTCACAGATGAGAAACTACCACAGATCAGATTTGGAGGTATGTTGAAATTTCTGAGGGGCTCCCCTCTTCAGTCTGTTGCTGGCTGTTTCTCTGCATGTGCTACTGGGTACGTCCATACTATACTGAAGAAGAGGCTTCCAGCACAACCAGACATGCAGCATGATGCAAGGGTGCCCCATGTCATGGTCATGCCTGTTGCACTTTGCCATGAGAGGTCATATTCCTGCACAGCTTCCGGCTGTTCTTGCAGACTTACTGTACAGCAGGAGGTGAGCCCTGTGCAGAAATCAGCTGTGGATGCCCAGCTGAGAGATAGGATTTGACAGTGTGAAGTCATCCAAGCACTAGCACAACTGGCTTACATCACATCAATTCAGAGCAGAGACTGAACTAACATATGACTGTCTGCAATTATTTAGACCATGGAGGCTTTACCCCTGGGATTATTATCTATTTTATGAGCCAGGTAAAGCCTAAATTAGATTTTGTTAAAAGAGAAAGTGATTTGTCCTTTGAATATAAACCGTACACTACAGCTTGCTAGAAGGGGTCATTTGTAACAGGAAGAAGCCTAATCCAAAGGAGAAAAAGTCTCCTGGAAAGAAACCTGGTTTTCTAGCAGATGAGAATGTAGCCTATCACTGATTTGTCATAACAGAACAAAAAAAAAAAAAAAATCAAAAGGGGAAAGTTTAAAAAAGGGAATTTAATTTAGAAGGGGAAAAACTAGCAACAGAAAAAATTTTTAAAAG
>NDXB01000055.1:44906-57435 GCA_002631895.1 Agapornis roseicollis
GTCATAACAGAACAAAAAAAAAAAAAAAATCAATAGGGGAAAGTTTCAAACAGGGAATTTAATTTAGATGGTGAAACAATAGCAACAGAAAATATTTCTATCAGCTGGAAATCAGAGGTGGCTTGCAGATAAATCAGTGTAATGAATGTAATTTATTATGTAATTTAGATGGATAACATCCAATATGTATAGCTTAACTCTACATTCAGACCCTCAATCCTGTGTTATTTTGAATGTCCTAAAGATCTCCCTTGCCATCTGGTGCTTCTGACTGAAACCATTTTTCTACAGCATACCTACTACCATATATACAATAGGAAAAATTTATGAAGTCAGCTTCCAAAGTGGAGCTATGGACAGGTAGTGAAGGGACTGAAAATTATAAAATCATAGAATAGTTAGGGTTGGAAAGGACGCTTGTGAGGTGGGCTGATGCCAACCTCATGAAATTTAACCATGACAAGTGCAAGGTCCTACACCTGGGTCGGAGCAATCCCAGGCATAGTTACAGGTTGGGCAAAGAGGAGATTCAGAGCAGCCCTTCAGAGAAGGACATGGAGGTGGTGGTCAATGAGAAAATGAACATGAGCTGACTGCAGTGTGTGCTTGCAGCCCAGAAAGCCAACCGTACCCTGGGCTGTATCAAAAGGCGTGTGACCAGCAGGTCGAAGGAGGTGATCCTGCCCCTCTACTCTGCTCTCGTGAGACCTCACCTGGAGTATTGTGTGCAGTTCTGGTGTCCTCAACATAAAAAGGACATGGAGCTGTTGGAACAAGTCCAGAGGAGGGTCACGAGGATGACTGGGGGACTGGAGCATCTCCCATATGAAGACAGGCTGAGAAAGTTGAGGCTGTTCAGCCTGGGGAAGAGAAAGCTGCGTGGAGACCTCGTAGCAGCCTTCCAGTAACTGAAGGGAGCCTATAGGGATGCTGGGGAGGGACTCTTCATTAGGGACTGTAGTGACAGGACAAGGGATAACAGGTTCAAATTTAAACAGGAGAGGTTTAGACTGGATCTAAGGAAGAAATTCTTTCCTGTTAGGGTGGTAAGGCACTGGAATGGGTTGCCCAAGGAAGTTGTGAGTGCTCCATCCCTGGCAGTGTTCAAGGCCAGGTTGGACAAAGGTTTGTGTGGCATGGTTTAGTGTGAGGTGTCCCTGCTTATGACAGGGGGGTTGGAACTTAAGGTCCTTTCCAACCCTAACTATTCTATAATTCTACAATTCTATGATTCTGAGATCATCCAGTTCCAACCCTCCTGCTGTGGGCAGGGACAATTCACACTAGACCATGTCACCTAAGGCTCTGTCCAGCCTGGCCTTGAACACTGCCAGGGACAGAGCGCTTACCACTTCTCTGGACAACCTGTTCCAGTGCCTCACCACCCTCACAGTAAAGAACTTCTTCCTTATATCTAGCCTGAACTTTCCCTGTTTAAATTTGAACCTATAACCCCTTGTGCTATAACCACAATCCTTGATGAAGTGTCCCTTCCTAACATCCTTATAGGCTCCATTCATACTGGAAGGCTGCTATGAGGCTTCCATGCATCCCTCTATTCTCCATGCTGAACAGCCCCAGCTATCTCACCCTGTCTTTATACGGGAGGTGCTCCCTTATCATCCTCATGGCCCCCCTTTGGACTTGCTCAAACAGTACAATGTCCTTCTTACATTGAGGATACCAGAACTGCATGCAGTACTCCAAGTGGAGTCTCACAAGAGCAGAGTAGAGGAATAGGATCACCTCCTTCAACCTGCTGGTCATGGTCCTTTTTATGCAGCCCAGGATACATCTGGCTTTCTGGGCTGTGATCATACACTAAAGCCCGCTCATGTTCACTTTCTCAAAATGTTGTCTGACTGTTATATGTTAACCCTAGGTGGCAGATCAGCACCACACAAACGCTCACTCACTCTCCCAGTAGACTGGGGAGAGATTTAGAAGGATGAAAGTGTGAAAACTTATGGGTTGAGATAAAGACAATTTAATAAGTAAAGCCAAATCTGCATGTGCCTGCAAAGCAAAATGAGGAATTCATTCACTGCTTCCCATTGGCAGACAGTTGATCAGTAGTTTTCAGGAAAGTAGGGCTCTATTGTGCATAATGGTTACTCATGAAGACAAATGACATTATTCCAGAAGTTCCCCTTCTTCTTTTGTCAGCTTTTATTGCTGATCACAACATTCTATGGTCTGGGCTATCCCTTTAGCCAGTTAAGGACAGCTGTTACTGCTGTGTCCCCTCCCAGCTTCTTGTGTATTCCCATCTGGCCCACTTGCAGGGCAACTTGAAAAGGAGGTCTTGGCACTATGTAAGGACTGTTCAGCAAAAGTTAAAACATGGGTGTGTTGTCCATATGTTTTTGGTCAAAAATCTGAAACATAGCACCACATGAGCTACTGTGAAGAAAGTTAACTCTATCCCAGAAAAAACGGTATACTCATGATTTACTTACCTATATTGAAGGAAAACTCCTGTGAAAATATTAGTTCATTGTGTAGACATTCATCCTTCAAAGTCAGTGAATATACAAGATATGTGCCTGTTTTGTAAATTGGCCTTTTATGCATCAATCTCTTCATGATAAGCATCCTTGCAGACATATTGTTTCTAGGAGATATTCAAATATATTATCTTATATGCTGTGTAACGACCTTGGGTTCAAACCTGGCCACTAAGATCATAGCTAATCAATGGCCATAAAGGTTGCAGACTTTAAAGGAAAGCTATAACTTATTATACTGACGACAGCATTGCTTGCAGTTGCCTTCAAGACATTCACAAAATGTTCACAGTACTTATTCAGTGTTAATTTATGTTTTATAAACAATTTATCCTTAACACAGAAGATAAAGTTGTTGAATTAATAATGTTTAAATGTGCCTTTATTTAGTAATATGAAATCTGCTGGCAATTAATTCTTAATCACTGGTAAAAAAACATCAAATAATCATACAGTCAATGGCTGTTTGATTTTCGTAGAACAATAAGACTGTCTGCTATGTGTGGTCTATAAGAAATTTTGTAAATAACCTAACTTTCCCAGCTTCCATGTGGAGTAAGCTCTAATTTTTAAAAAGGCACATATAACAGTATGTCATCTCAGACTTTTTCAGCTTTTTGGATGAAATAAAAATAATGAGTAAGACACAATCCAAACCATACCCTGTTATAGACCCATCTGTTTTCTAATACACAAAGGTTAAGTCTCTTTTCATGCCATGGACCAATTTTCCTTCAGTGTTTACGTAAAACATTGCCTATTCTCCAAGGCAACTACAGTTGACAGATCCAAAGTGTATTCACAGTTTCAGAAATAAACAGACATTGCTGGCAGATATGCAAGAAGTAGAATTTTTTTTATGTTCTCATAATTAGCCATACAAAAAGCCATCAAAGAATTATCCTCAGCTGGATTATTATTACATCTGCTATTATTATTGTTGTTGATTATGATGCAGAGAAAGAATCAAAATGTGGATATTAAGTAGCCTGTGTAAGAACAATACTTAAACCCCTTGAGTGATTTAACCACCTCATTTACACTTGCAGATATCCAATATGTATAAAATCCAATTAAATAGATAATGACTGCATCCAATAAAATTTGCAAAACCATTTTGTTTGTGTACTGCAGTTGTTTTTGAAGCAAATGCAGTTTGCCATCTCTATTTCACTGGTCAAATTTTCAGGCCAATGCATAGCAGAATTTCAGTCAGATGCACCTGAACTTACACAGCATTGTACCAGTCATCACTTCTTTCAGGTGGCAGACTGCATTTGCTTTAATACAAATAACCACACGTATTTCATAGTAGTTCAGAAGATAGAGAAGCAACTATTTTGTTAGCTAGTTCTTTTACCAAAGAAGAAGTATAGATAGGTATAACCTCAAATCAAGCTCTGTAGTATTTTTTGATAAAAAATGTACAATTTGCTGGTTTTTAAACTTCATTATACAAAACAATAGTCAATTTTTCCTGCTATTTTTTTTACATGCAAGAAAAGGAGAGCAAGTACTTGTGAGCTGCAAAACTTAGAATGCAGAAATTGCAGTGGAACCAATAGCAGTTAATTATGGCAAAACATCCTAATATTTGGTTATCATCTTCTATGAGTAACTAGGATTAAATAAGCAAATGAACCCCAGTTGTTATGGAAGAAAAGTGCTAATAAATCAGTGTGGGTTTACAGAAGGAGCAACAGAAACATGAAAAGCAAAGCTTATTATTAAAGGTAAATGAGAAAAGCAACTTAACTTTGAAAACACTTGTGGATGAGGATTTCTTTTCCCTCCTGGTCCATGCTTACCCTTATTCTCTTCTTTAGAGTGATGAAACTACTGTAAAATCACTGTATTAGACAATCAAGAATTCTGCCTCAGAGTACCTGCACTTAAGTTAGATAGATTTGAATGAATGGTACCTACTAATTTAAGTAACTTGAACAAACTAAAGTAAAAATAATTAGACAGTACATCTTTTCTGTGCTCCATAAGATGCTAAAGTCTGGTGGATAATATTCTGAATATGTCTGCATTGCACAGGATAATGCTACGCTATTGCACTAACTCTGCAACTAGAGACAGCGTTAAGTACTTGAGGAGTCCTCTATTTAGCCTTGCAAGAAGTTCATTAACTGGTTCACCTGGTACTATGCACTGATTACATTGCTTCCAGATTACTCTTCCACATACAGTGTTCATGAAAACCAATAACATGAAGTGTACACATTGTCAAAGAACCTGACCATAAATTCCATTGTTCTCACATGGTTAAATTCAACATATACGTGGCAATCTCATCTTGTCAGTATTTCAAGAAGATAAGCATCTTCTATCCCTATTTTAAACACATTTTTTTCTGCTTTCCTCTAAATGCTGGGGATTCAAAAAGCTCTTAAAGTCTTGGCTTCATGATGACCTACAGCCTCATTTTGTTTCAGCTTATTATGTTTCTTTTTCCAGTGGGCTTTTCCAGATTCCTTCTGTGTTTTCTCATAGCCACTTGTTCACATCAGTGTTCTGAATGAAATATTTAAGCAAGTAATAAAATGGTTTCCATAGAGAAACACCCAATATTTAGTAGCAGATAGCTGAGCTGCAAGGTAGACTTTAGATCAAAAGTTAATGATGTGGCTGCAAAGCTTCATAGCTGAAACAATCTTTGAAAACATATTAACTGCTAGTTTAACCGGTATTTAGATTACATTTTCTGGATAGATCAAAATTTTCTCTTCCTCTGAGACGTTAGCAGTCTATTTTTCTACTCAGATTATGAATCCCACCACACATGCCAATGTCAGTGAGCTTGCAAAAATTGTAATTTTCTGTCTAGCTCATTACAAAAAATGCAATTTTCTGTCAACCTCATTCTTTAAAAGATGAGCTTGGTTTATATGCAAAATATAATGGTCAGTCATGGAAGATTTGCCATCACATTCAGTTCACTGATTAAGATATTGACTCATGTTTTATGTTCAGGTTTTTTTCAGGATACAAAGTAGAAAAAGTCCTAGTTTCAAAGAACACACATCTGTAGGAAAACCACAAAGTAGAAGACTTTCTATATTTTTAAGAAAGATAATTTATTTATTTTAAATAACTTTTTAAGTTTATTCAGGGTTTGTTTTGTTTCATTAAAAAGAAAAATAAAAATATTTTAGTAGTCATAAGGAATCATAGGAGTGTATGTTCCAGTGAACAGGGGATTGAGGAGAATAGACATGAATAAGACAGGTAGATGGGACTGTTTTTCTGCAACATAGGCAATTTTCCCCATTCCTTTTCTCTGGAGTTTGATCAAGATGCAAATATCTAATAAACAAAAATATAGCAACTTCCTTTTCAAGTGGGGTACTCTGGTTTACAGTAGGTAACTCAAGATCTTCCTTTGTCATCTTGAATCTTTCCCTCCAGTCTGTCTTTGGATGTTTACAAAAATTTGGACATGTTCTCAAGGCAGAATAAATTAAAGTGTGAAGTGGGAGCTTAAGAAGGCAGCATGACATTCTCTCCAGGCATAAACTACGTTCTCTACTGTCACGGTTTCTCCTTCATCTCTTGGTCCCACAAACCAGATATGGGCAGCCAGAAAGGAACTGTACTTTTTTGCTGTTCACCCTGTCCAACATTCCTAGACTTTCTTGGGATGGCTCCTTAGATAACCATACTGACCATTTTAGTTTCTTTTATCATTATTTATCATTATATCATGCTGCCTACATTTATTCCAGAAACTTAGTAGTTTCCTTAGCTTTGATTCTGGCTACATTACAAGCTGGAATCTTGTTGATTCTTGATAAAATTGAAAACCTCCTAATTTCAAATATATCATTCCCTCTTTGAACTGAAACAATCAGTTTCACTATCTTCTGCTTTTATTGCTTTACATCCACTCATAAGCCCATCTTAGTTGTCTATTTGTGCAAAATGTAGCTAGAAAATTAAATTGCTGTATAACACCTTTCTTTCTATTCCCTATTCATTGGATATCTTCTTCTTCAGAACAAGAGTTAAGGAGGAATTAATTAGATATATTGGCTTTGATATGTCTTCAAACTGAAAAACTGAGATGCCTGTTTTGGATTGTTTTTAAGAGTGTATGAAAAGGGATGATGTTGCTGAAGGAAGTTCTGTACTCCATAAGAAAGTCCAATCTGGTTCCATTCTGTATCCTGAGAAATACTAACAGACACAAAGAATGGCTTTTTATAAAAGTATTGCAAGCCTACTCTAAAACAGAATGCTTTTTTGATAATTGTGTGGTGCAGGAAACCTAGAAATTGATTGAAGACTAAATGAGAAAAAAAGGCAGAACGAATTAGATAAAAAACAGTTAAATCAGTTTACACAATAAAGCAATCCAGCTCTATTGAGAGGAAAGAGCAGATATTATTTTTATATAAATGTGTCCACACTTTCTCACTGAAAACTTGTATCATGCATCACAGTAAGGACCATATGGGATTATGAATTCCATAAATATTTAAAACATGTAAACTTGATAATTCATGAATAAAATATGTTATCTAAGAAGTTGGGTTCCTCTTCAAAGTGTTATTAAAACTGATGCCTGAAGGGTGTTCACTAAACTTTAACTGGAACAGCTTGTAGTGTATGACTACCTAAGCTATTATGTATCTCTCAGAAACTACTTTGATGACTCCTTTTAATAAAGTGATCATTATGTGATCCAAAACACTCTAGCTAGCCTTTAAAAGTTACTAAAATGTAACAGTGCCTTCCACAGAGGGGAGTTTAGATTTGAATTACAGCAGGTGTAATATAGTGCCTAACAGAACAAGTCCAGTGATTAGCTCTTTCCTTTCTGTTTTCTTGATATTGCTACTGTAATCAAAAGAAAACCAAAAATTTTAAATTACTTTTCACTGGCACCTCTCAAAATGTCTCCTCTAACCTGAATTCCCCTCAATTTTAAACCACTCTTGGGATGCCTTTTTAAAATAGGATCATATTTAAGTTCATCATTGTCTTAAATTCATCAGCCCTCTTACATTAGTACTATCAATCAAAGTTGTAACTCTTTTTAGGAAATAAAATGTGAAATAATACAATCACTGCAATCAAAAGATCAATATGTTCCAATGGTTTACCATAATGCTATAGCAATTAAATGTCCCTGATCAGTTACAAGATGTAGGAAAGACAATGTAGTACTTGTTATATGTGGTCATGCATGTTATGTCCTTAAAGTATTCTCACAGAGGAAGCAAAGTAGAAAGCATAAAAACATAGATTAAGTGAAAAAGTACCCAGTACCAAAAAGATGAAAAATAAATGAGGCTCAAAGGAAAACTGCCTTTGAAAATTCAACATTTAATTGTTTTTTTAAGTGTTTAAAGTTTAGTGAAAGTGTACAAGATGAGAACCTGAATGCACCCCATCTTCTAATACATGGTTTCTCAACTTATTCTGCATAGCTGCCAAAGTATTTGCACTGAGGATTTAAATGCTCCTGTTGAAAAATAAAATAAAATAAATAAAATAAAATAAAATAAAATAAAATAAAATAAAAGGCTAACCTGGTTAAATTGCACCATAACTCTCTTGTGCTTGTTCAGATAAAACTTTTACTGGCAGTTGTTGGGTTTATTATCTCAGGAGAGGAATGCTCCTGGAGATGATTTTTAGCAGGGTTAAAAAACTTTGGATTAAATTTGCAGCTATGCAAGCTCCTAACAGATTAAACAGAACTTATTCTGAGATGCCTAGAAAACTTAGTTTTGAAGGTCTAGCTCTTTAATTCTGAAAAGAGCTATCATTTAAGGATTAGTGATTTTATGATCTAGGTCTACTGTATTAAAAAAGTTATCTTATTCAAGCACATTGCCACTTAAATAAAAAAAAAAAAAAAAAAAAAAAAAAAAAAAAAAAAAAAAAAAAAAAAAAAAAAAAAAAAAAAAAAAAAAAAAGAAAAAAAATCAAGGTTAAGTTCCTCCAGGAATAGACATGATTTATTAGGGAATATATAATCCTTGTGAATTTGTGAAAAGTTAGCATGACATTCGAATAAATCAGAAATTTAGGATTGCTGTACTCCCTAAAGTATTAGGGAATTGTAGGAGAGAACCTCAAATTCACTTTACCTAGTCAGTGTATGTTTTAAGACCTGGAAAGCATCTTATAAGCAAATCAGGACTGTGACACAAGATGATTTAGTGGCTATTTTCAGTAATGGTAAATGCTGAATACTTTCTAGAAATTAGGTTCTTGATAATACCTTTTTAATGCATCTGTCCTTCATCTCTTTCATTTTTCACCATAGGAAGCCAATATTCCATCCTCTGACAATACATGATACACCTGAATCCTGTTGTCCCTTCTATAGATCCTCTTACTTTATTAGGACTGAAGGGTGGGTACAGCAAAATAGAGAGTGGCATTTTTAAGAGAAATATTCTCTTGTAGTAAATCAAACAAGAGAAAAGCTTTGTAACTCACTGAATAGATAAAATAATGATTAAAGTATTGTTATGGTAAATTCTATTCATTCAAATAATTTTCTATTATACCTTAGCAAGACTTAAGATAAAACTTAAATTCATGCTTTTATTTTATACATACTTTATAATTTCCTTTAATACTTGGAAACACTTCTCCTTTTCCAAAAAGATTTTGAACAGAATAGAATGCATTTGGGGTATTAAAATCAATTTCATAAAAGTGTTGCTGTGGAGTCTTTTATTTCTGTTTGCTGACAAAATTCCTTACAAGCAGCAGAAGTAAGATAAAGGCACAATAACTGTGTAGGAATATGTATTTTTTGTTTCCATCTTCTAAGTTCTGTTTTCAGAGCTTCTGTCTACTCACTGTCACATTGGCCTGAAAGTGTCATTGACAGAGATTAATAAAATCTTTTTTTCCATTTCATGTATTTTTACTTGGGAAAACTGATGTTTTTCCCAAGCTTGTTCAGTTGTCAAGTTCAGACTTAAATGCATATTATGAAATTAGCAGCATGTTTTTTGCACATCTATCCCAACATGAATTTCTGCTATTTTTGCTAATCTTCTGTCTTGGGTTCAGCAGTTGCAGTCATTTTTCTTCTTGTTAGTAGCTAGTGCAGTGCTGTACCTTTGACTTTCAGCCTGGGAACAGCACTGATAACACTGATGTTTTTAGTTCTTGCTCAATAATGTTTACTCTGACCAAGGACTTCCTGAGTCTCATGCTCTGCCAGGGAGAACAGGAAGCAGGGAGGAAGCAGAGACAGGACACCTGACCCAAGCTAGCCAAAGGGGTATTCCATACCACAGTACATCATGCCTAGTATATAAACTGGGGGAAGTTACCTGGAAGGGCTAGATCGCTGCTCGTGTCGGGCTGGGTATCAATTGGTGGGTGGTGAGCAATTTTATTCTCTTTCCTTGTTATTTCCCTTATCATTATTATTATTGGTGGTAGCCCTAGTGGTTTGGTTTGTGTTATACCTTAGTTACTAAACTGTTCTTATCTCAACCCATGGGAGTTGCATTCTTTTGGTTCTCCTCCTCATCCCACCGGGAGCTGGAGGAGGAATGAGGGGAGTCAGTGAGCAGCTGCATGGTTCTGGATTGCCAGCCGGGCTTAAACCATGACATATTCCCAGAAGAGTTTTCCCTCCCCTCCTTCTTAACCATTTTTCATTTTCAGAGAAAGGAGGTGGTGAAGGAGAGATGTCTACCTTCTCAGTGCATAAGGGAAGGTTTTATTTTAATCCTGCATGCTTATTCTACGTTTCTTGCACTGAGTAGCATGTTTGTATGTTATGAAGATACATGTCACTGACAGGTGAAAACCATGAACACCAGTAGATATCACCTGTCTTATACAAAGACAGTTATACAATTGTCCTGGGTTTAGGACAAATCAAATGGCAGAGAGTTGTACATGCCTTTCTAAAGTGTCTATGTAACTCTGAATGTGAAGTCTCCCAGCTTAAAATACCATTTGTTGTCCTAAAACTTTTGGACATCTTTGAAGATCTCAGCATGTATTATTAACATGGTTAAGGACAGCATCATTAAGATAGTTATCCTTAAAACACATAGCCAGATTTTATGTTTCATAAGTGACATTTTTTATTTCATAATTGCAGTTATCGGAAATTCAATTCACCATATACATCTCCAGTTTATCTCACACAGTCTCAAGTACTAGTACTTCATGCAGGAGGATTAATTTCAACACTATACGGGTATGTATATCCTGTAAATCAGGATAAGTACCAGTATAACAAAGCTTTTAAACAGCTGTCATTTAGCTCCTAGCCCTAGAACACAAGGCTGCATTCTGAAATTTTGTTATTTGTCTTGAGATGTACAATATCCATCACTGACATTCCTATGAATAGACTGGATAAGCATCTGTCAGAAATATTTTAGCTGCATTTGATCTTGCCTTGGGGCAAGCAATTGGATTAGACATCTTTACCAGGCCCCTTTAAGCCATCTATTTGTGACTCTCTGCATCTATATTTCAAGCTTGTTGAATACTAAGCAGCAAATTTCTTATGTGTAGGTCTTCAACAGAATGAACAAAACTGTTGCAGGCCTGATTCTAACAAACAGTTCTCCCATACTGAGTCTTAAAGCTGCTTGAAACCTCTGGGTGTGAAGATGGTAAAAAAAAAGATCTCTGCAGGAGATAGCTTGCTTTCTTTAAAATATCACTGCCTACACTTGCTGTCACATCTTCTATACTAGACCAGGATGTGCAAAACAAATATTTTGTAATTACCACTAAGGAAGCATGAGGTAGTACCTTTCAATGAGTAATGTTCTTCTATCAATAACAATGACACTGAGGCTCTCTAAATATATATTCAAATCAAAGGTTTTACAGAGGGCTAATCTACTATAATCACTTTTTCTGAACTCTAAACATCCCTGTAGGCCCCCTTCAGTCACTGGAAGGCTGCTAAGAGGTCTCCATGCAGCCTTCTCTTCTCCAGACTAAACAGCCCCAACTTTATCAGCCTGCCTTCATACAAGAGGTGATCCAGTTCCCTGATCATCCTCGTGGCCCTCTTCTGGACTTGTTCAAACAGTTCCATGTCCTTTTTATGTTGAGGACACCAGAAGTGTACTCAATACTCCAAGTGAGGTCTCATAAGAGCAGAGTAGAGGGGCAGGATCACCTCCTTCTACCTGAATCTGAACAACTTCTAAGGGATGAAGTCCCTGAGACAAGATGATGAGAAGAGCTTCTCTCTTAATTCCAGCAAGGCCTAACTCTCCTCAGCCCTGAGATGCTTCTGATCAGGCTACAAGCACAACATCAGCATCAGCAGCTCTGATACTCCAAATTGAGGTAGCAGATAAACAGGATGTGAACAACCTGATTTTTGATGGTAGACAACCTCCCTTGCTTGAGCTTGCATCCCCTCAGTTCCCTTAACTGTGAAATGAGGATTATTTTCTTATTTTGAAAAGAAAATTCTATGTTTTAATGTGTTTATTTAGCTATTTATTTTTAGCCTAGAGCAAAACTGAAAGAATTTTACTCAGAATTCTTGTTCTTGACTTTACATGCCTTTCTGTACTTCCTTTTTTTCTTCTCTCGAGATAAATTGGTGTCATTCCACTTGTTCCTCTCTTGCCAAAGGCAAATTACATAATTCTCTTTTAATTACTTCACTTCTTTTAGCCCAGAGAGATTTCCCAGCTTCTTAGGGAAATCATATTATTTGAATTTTTCTTTCTCCTGCATGCAATATAGATATTCAGATATTTTCCAAAAGAGAATAGGTTGTTATCTTTTTAAGCTTTAATTCAGATCTGTCTTACAGTCACTGTAAAGTTTCTGTGTAACTTTAATACATATTGACACGGGATTTAAGGGACAAACCTCCAACATAATTTATATCAGAAAAAAAAACCTAACAGTGCTATCATTACTAATATATGCCAAAATTTGTACAGATAAAAGTCTACTTTCACTTGTATCAGAAGACTTGCATGATCTCAAGAGTAAAATTAATGCTTCTCTGTTTTTGTTTTTTGTTTTTTTTTTTTTTTTTTTTT
>NDXB01000055.1:57554-103155 GCA_002631895.1 Agapornis roseicollis
TTTTTTTTTTTTTTTTTTTTTTTTTTCATTACATTTTCATCTTCTCTACTATTTCATTTACATTTCTCTTTCAGATTATGGGGGGGGCTGCCTTAAATTTTATTATGGCCTGGTTCTTCATTTGTATATCATATTGTTTTTTTTTTTTCCTTAACCCCTTTGCAAGCCTAAAACTGTGCATTCACCCTCAGTTGAATGCAAGAAATAATTTATTTGTAACTGTGTTTTAGTTGGGTTGAGATCATCCCATGCCTCCTCCCCTAAACCCACTGAGAATATGTCTGTCCTATTTCTTGCGGAGGCTGCAAAGTGCTACTTCATAGCACATTAAGAAGACCCTTCAGTTTCACATAGAGAGGCTACTATTATGAGAGTTTCAATTTGATTGGGCTGCTACTTTCCACCATGGCTTGAAAATGTGTTTATGCTGTTACACTACAAAAGGGCATGTTCAGCCAGTAAAAGAAAAGGACTAGTATAATCAAATAAGATGGCATATATTTGTGTGTTCAGGTGTTTTCTCACTGTTATTAAAAGACATAGAAGAGGCTGATTATTAGTTCTTAAAGGTGATGTGCTGGCTGATCCATTTGTTCAAGAGTTGGTACATCTGTGCCCTGCTGCCAGAAATCACTGACTTTACTTCATTGAAACAGGAGAGACTTGTGATTCAGGGAATTAAGGCAGTAAATGCTGTCCTGAATATAGTGGGTAGGAAAAACAAATGGCAGTTTTGACTTGGAAGAAAATTAGACATCATTTTGAATTGTACAATGTAATTAGACTCATTATGGATTCATTAAAAACTAATTGTACCTTACAAATACTTAAAGTACTTGTGCAACTGAAATTGTTCAATGATAAAGCCATGAATACATTTCACCTGGATATTGCCAAGGCTTCTTGTACCTCACACCATAAAAGGATATTCTTCATCTACCTCTTTCTTGGTAGTGGTTTTCTTTCAAATATAAAATTATCTCAAGCTAGGGTACAAGAGATCATAACAAGTTATTCAGATAATCTTCTGTTCTAAACTGGGTTAAATATAATCATCACACTCTTGGTAGACATCAGCTCAGAATTTTGGAGAAAGATTTTAACTTGCCTAGACACCATGAGGACATAGAAGAGCTCTCCTCTAGTTAGAAACTAGTGAAATTACTTGGATGTAATAAATTATAAACTCAATTAAATGTATATATATGTATATAAAGTTATTTTTAATAAAAATGGCAAATATAAGCACATACAGTAATGTAATATATACATAATTAATAGACTAATTATACCATTTTCTAGAACACAAGTCTTATGAAGAGCAGCTGAGAGAATTGAGGTTGTTTAGCCTGGAGAAAAGGAGACTGAGGGGACACTTTATTGCTCTCTACCTGTGTTGGTTTCTTTTCCCAGTAAGTGATAGAACAGGAAGAAATGGCCTCAAGTTGCACTGGGGGATGTTTAGATTGGATACTAGGAAATATTTCTTTATTAAAAGGGTTATCAAGCTCTGGAACAGGGTTGAGTCATCCTCCCTGGAGGTGTTTAAAAGATGTGTATATGTGATGATTAGGGACATGGTTTAGTGACGAAACTGACAGTGTTAGGTTTGTGGTTGATCTTGATGATCTTAAAGGTCATTTCCAAGCTAAATGATTCTGTGAAATAGAAATGTTATCTTTGCTTTCTCCCCTTCCCCTGTAAAGTTTCCTGACAGCCTCACACAGGGGGGGTTAGAACTAGATGATCTTAAGGTCCTTTGCAACCTTAACTATTCTATGATTCTATGTGGTATATCACAGCATGATACTGTATGAACAGTATAAACCAGTATCAACCAGATTAAGAACCAGTGTCCAAAATTATGTTATATTGTAATCGAGAAACAGCCTTACCATGGCTACCAGGACCTACTGACAAACTGACAAACCCCCATAGTACTGAAAAACATTATTAATAACATTAGAGATCTGGATATGTCAATTTAAGGGTACATATCTACTGATAGTTTTCCAGGTGCTAAAATTATTTTGTTTGAGACTACAGTGTCAGAATGAGATTTTGATGCATCTTTTAAAATGTATGCAAATGAAGTACACCTGTGTATTAGAATTGTTTTGTTACATTCTCATCTAGCAATGTTTTTTAAAGACAGAACCTATAACAGCAATACCCCAGAAGAATTTATTGAATAGAGTTTATGGGAAATAACAGCTGATAAAATATTTGTAATTTGTGGGGATTATATTGTCTATGGGAAAAAATGGCTTGTTAAATAATGATTGACTGTAAATGTTCATTTTGTCTCTGTCATTTTTAATGCTTAAAGTGTAATATTTTTTAACATCTTTCACTAATAAGCAAATCAATCTGGATAGTCCTCACAATGATGTCATTTGCATCAATAGCAAGGAACAACAATGCACAGATAGAGGAAACCATTTAAAAGAGATAAAACACACCAGAGTTTTTGCATTTTTTTCAGCTGAGTTGCAGGACTATCTAAAGCAGTCAATTTTCCTTCATTGTAACTCCTAAAGAGTATGTACTAGGGCTAGAGGGGGCTCCAACACTGATTCATGTAGAAGTTGTAACACTTCATAACACTGTTCAGTTTTAATGGGGACAAAAAAAAAAATAGGGTTACTTGAAAACCCTGAGAGGGGAGTGCTTTGTGTTCCTCTTACAAACAAGCCTTTACATAAAATTCGCCTGTTGCTTTGCCCACATGGTGAAAGTAGAAACAAAAAGTCATTCTGACATGTTACAGAGTAATCTAACACTTTCCAGGAATACAACTTTTTAGGTCCTTGAGTCAGAACCATATTTTGAAGGGCCAGTTAGTTTGTTACTAAAGCAACAGCTCGACTTGGTGTTGAGGGCTGTCTATAACAATAAGATTCTGTCCCCACTAACATGGAAAATAACTCTCACCATGGCTGCTCTCATGAGGGATGTTTAATACCATGACTTATGTCTAATAGGCAAAATAAACATAGGACTTTATGTATTGAGGATATCCAATCTGATCAGTCCGTTAATAAATCTATACCACGTCATTTATACACACCACATTACATTCCTACGTCCAGGCATCAGTGTCCAAATGAAGACCATCCCCTCACAGCTTCTTTGCCCAGGACACTACTGAGATAGTGACAACTTTCTATACTGGACAAAGTTTGACTTAAACCTGTTGACATTGAGAGACTGATATGTGAGCCCCATAAAACTACAGACCTCACACTGAGGACTACCTCCATCTGCTAACTGTTCTACCCTGCTGATGTTACTTCTAGAAAGGAAATTATTTCTTCTTTTGTTTCAGTGCAACTCTGTAGCAAGCATTGGTTTCAAGTGAGTCACCCTAACAAAAATAAGAGTTGACTAGGACCTAGTTTTTTTCTACTATTCATTTTCCAACTAACCAACCCTCTACCTTTCTGGTGTTCTAAAAATATGTTCCAGCTATGATTAAAGGTTTCTTTGTTTTGCCTTTCAATTATGTCTCTGCAAAAATGTAAATGCTTTTATAAGAGAATTGTAAAGCATTGAGCATGCATCAGTTCTTAATCTTGGGAACTATTACAGTCATTAGCTGCTTCTATAATTTGCTGTTTTTATACTAGCACTTTCTCAGCTAGAAGGGCATACTGCTTATATATTGTTTCTTTGTGCTTCCATGTCTCATTTACCCAGAGTGGCACAGCAGGTTTGCTAAATTAAGGATTAGACAATGGCCAGAATACTTCCCCTATCTCCATTTTCTGTAAGTTTTCACAGATACGAATCATATCTGTGAAATAATGAAATCTTTAAGTCTGCAGAATGTGAAAGCATACTAAACTAAAAAAAAAAAAAAGTTAAAAGTTGAGGCCATATGTCAGCATATGGTATATATATATTTATTTTTACTCTGTTCTGATTTTTAGCAGAGTGAGTCTCTGTTTATTGCAAATCCCTCTCCCACAAGTAGATAAAACAGCAATTAGTATTGGCCTGTGGGCAGATTATGAAGTTCCAAGTATAACTATTTATGTACATATAAACCTTGTTTCTGAACCAAAGGGGGCCAGAGTGGCATGCTGACAGTCATCACAAAACTGCCCCTCCTCAGCAGTGCTCAGACCACTAAGTCTGCTCTGCAACAGGAACAGATTTGATGCAGAAAAAAGCTGCATTTTTTGTTTTCATCTTTTAACGCATCCTTCACATCAGGACATCAGTGAACGGTGAGGTCTTCTCTAAGAAAAAAAATAATGGTCTACAACTGAGGAAAAGATTTTCATTAGGTCATATACAATAGTATTAGATCATCACTTCTAACACAATATTTTTATTCAACACCTTCCAGGAGCACCATGACAAGGCTGATCAGGTGCAGTCTTCTGCCAGGTGTTTCTTTATCCTTCAGTTGATGACCCTATAAAAAGTTTCAAAGTGCTTCATTTGATTGAAGAGGGAGAAGGGTGTTCTGGTCTGTTCTCTTTTCTGTCCTGTCCTGTCCTGTCCTGTCCTGTCCTGTCCTGCAACAGTGAAAGAAGAAAGAGCTGCTGAAGGGGCAGCACTGATTNGTCTTCTGCCTTTCTTTATCCTTCAGTTGATGACCCTATAAAAAGTTTCAAAGTGCTTCATTTGATTGAAGAGGGAGAAGGGTGTTCTGGTCTGTTCTCTTTTCTGTCCTGTCCTGTCCTGTCCTGCAACAGTGAAAGAAGAAAGAGCTGCTGAAGGGGCAGCACTGATTGAGGAAAAAAGGAAAAGGCTGATCAATAACCAACACCCCCCATACCCTGTTAAAAATGTTCCTCAGCATGAAAGTTAAATTTATTGTCCAGATTTTCATTTCTTGTATGCGTGTTGTGACAATCTGTCAGTAAATACACCACCACTCCATAAAAAATCCAATTACTATGCCCCTGGTAGGAAACTTTGGCCATGGAAATACCCTTTCTGACATCAGCAAAAGATGAACACTGATCGGAACAGAAACAAAATTATAACCTGAATTGCAAACCAAGATGCTTGCAGGTTACTGAAAGCAGCAAGAGCGAGCTTTGAAATAAACAAGGACTTCAGCTGAATAAATTATTGAATTATTCTCCCCAGTAAATCTTGATGTATTTGCTGTATTCAGAACCATTGAAATGATTTGTTTAAATACTATGATTATTTTGTTTTCTTTAAAAAAAAAATATATATATAAAAATACCCCTCATTCTAATAGTCATGTTACAACATTAATTTTTCACCAGGTTAAAAATTATTCTTATATTATTCTTATATTACTATTTTTCTTTGTCAAAAGGTGAGAAAACAAGATTTCTTTAAAGTGATTTTGTCTTGGAATATTTATGACTAAACTTCCACCAAATTATGACATCATGGCCCTGTTGAAATTAGTTATGAGGGCCCCATATTCCTCAGATGAGTACAGATTGTTCTTAATCATCATACCATTGTCTTGAGAACATCATATATGAGTAAGCTTCTGGGCTATTAAACAGTTCAAACTTCTTACAAGATATTTCAGTTGCTATACAGCTCATCTTTATGTGTTTTCCCCATTCTTAGAATTTTGTGTCCTTAAGTATCTTTCCTGCCTGATTCTTGCACAGCTCAGTTTTTCATTAAACATCCTGACTTTCTCATAGCAGCAATCTGTGAAACTTAACTTACAAACTATCTGGCATTGATCACTGGGCTGTTAAACTCAGGAAAGCATCTCTCCTGCTCCCAAGTATAAATTCTGCATAGAAAACGTGGAACACGTTCTCTCTCTGATATCACTTGATATCTCTACTGTAGCCAATAAACTTCTGATTAGCCAGGAGGTAGCACTTGCTGAATACATAGCAGGACAACGAAAGACTATTACAACAACTCAGAATATTTAGGTATACCACAAAGATCAGCAGAATGCCATAAAAAGGAGACAGAAAGATGAAGTTTGAATGTGATTAGATTTTATAGGTGAAATGACTGCATAGACGTAAGTGAATTACAGCATTCATTTGTGGTTCTGGTGCGATTCTCAGCCAGGAAAGTAGAGAGTTCAAAATCCTGTTATGTTTCCAAAATACTGAGGGACAACACCTGAAGCCTGGGAGACTTTTGAGAAGAAAAAGTGTAGATCATAACTGTTAGCTGTCTTTTTTTTTTTTTAATCCTCAGCAAATACCAAGTGCCTGTGATGTATTAGACAATGGAAACCCAGGAATCTTTTAGGGCTGCATAAAATAATAATAATAAAAAAAAAAATTGTATTAATATATATCGAATGGAATGTGAATGTGAACACCTGGCTACAAAATGCAGCAGAACATAAAAATGTCTTGTGCTGCTGACACCTGCAGTAGCAGATCATCAAGTCCTAGTATCCATCTACCTGAGATTTCTCAGGAAGGCCAGATCTGAAACAGAGGCAATGGATAAATTCTGATGACTCACATACTCACAGAAGTGGGACAGGACAGAGATACGAATTGTACCTGAGGGGTATAAGGAAATTAATCCAAAACCAGTAGATTTGTCAGTGGAGTCTCACTCCTAAGTAAGACCCTAGGCAGTGTGAAGAGATGCTCAAAAATTGATGTCCCTCAAACTCCATGTCACTGGGAGCAGCTCTGGACAGGCTGGAACATCGTCTTGGCAATTTGGCCCAATGCACATGGCATAGAGAGTAAAAAGGAAAGAAATATGAAAGACAGAAATGTCCCCAAGAGTAGGATGAGGAAAGAAAGAGGCTGAGGGAGAATAACAAAAAAGTGGTGTGAATGAATATGAAATGGATGTAGGTCCCTGAAACATGGATGTGAAATAGAATAAGGAAGGAAGAAAACTGGTGAAGAAAACAAACTTAGAGGAATAACTGTCATGTGAGAGATCACAACAGGAAGTCGTAGTGTATTGCACAGCATGTTGAATAACATGCTGTGAATAACATGGGGAGGAATAAGGTTGGAAAAAAGACAGGTGCTACATAGACAGCAAGTCCTTTTTGTCACTCATCATTTAGAGTTATTTTATGTCTTCTTGGTAGGATGAGAAAGGGTAAAAAGATGCTTCAATCCTGGAAAGAGCTCTTGGGTGCCATCATTGTAGTAAGACTTAGTAACATTAATAATAGTCATTATAGTTCTTTTTCCATCAAATGCCATGTTTGCTGGGCTTTGGGAGATCCTGAAAATTCATAGTGAATACTCAAGCTCTGTGTGCTTTAGTTCAACTTTATTTGACTGAAAACTGACATCCTTTATATGCTTTCAATGTTCTTAAATTATTATATAAAAAAATAAAAGGAAAAAGTCTAACCTCTCTGCATGATCAGGAATGAAAGTTTAACAGGACTCAGGTGGTTTTCCAAGTATTCATTGTGCTACTGGTGTAGCATGTGTCCCTGCAGAGTGATTGCTGCTGACTGACCTGCAACTCTTTTAACAGGCATTTTCTTTTTCCTAAATGACATCAGCAAACTATTCACACAGCTCGGCATGCTATAAATTCAAACTGTTCAAGTGTGCCTCACCATGAATAAACAGTGATTTGTACTTGGAAAAAGGAATTTAGTAATTGCAATGGGTATGCCTGAGTGTCCTGACCAAGAAATAAGTGGTCCATGGGACATAATCTGTATCTTATGGGTGCCATGGTAAGAAATAGAATTTCTTTTGTCCCCTTCACCTTAAATATTAAAGCAAATCCTGATGTCTTTAAAATACTGAAGTTCAGGGGGAAAAAACCAACCAACCAACCAACCAAACAAAAACACAAAACAAACAAACAGAAAAAAACACCCACCTGAGTTCCATAGTTCCACACAATGTAGTAGTACTACTTAGAAACACTTTGGAGTAAATTGTATTCTTACCGAAATATCTTGTGTCAAAGAAAGGCTGTTATCACTAAAAGGTTACAAAGAACCCCTTAAAATCTGCAAACCACCACCAGTCCACAAACGTCAGACTTGAGAAGTGGGCTTTATAGCTTGCACAGAAGGAAAGAGGTCAAGACTTTGCCAAACCCAGGAATCTCAAAACTGTCTTTCTTAGACCACGTAAAAAGTCTGAGGCTTGTTGCTTTAGCAAGGACATTTATTTTTTTTCAAGAGGAAAGCACAATGACATGCAGAGAGCTACTGGAAGATGTCCAGAAACTCCTCTGAATTAAAGAATCATTGAAAGAATTCAATAACCTGAAACTCTAAGTAAAACATGCCTATAATGCTCATAGGATACACATCTTGTTTTCCACCTGGATTAACTTTCCCCCTGAATACTATAGGCACCATTTAGCACTGTTTTGCAATTGTGAGCCATCATTTACATCTAAGTCTAAATAAATTTTCTACACATCAAAATAGATCCACATATACCTGCTTTGCACAAATGGGTAGAACTGGCTGTTAGATGTAAGCTAGACAAGAGCAGTTCTCTCTCAGAGAATACCTCTGAGAGATATATATGCAGGTTAAGAAATGGTTAGAACAGTCAGGGGTTTGGGTATTTAGAAAATGGGACTTGATGTGGGAGGCCAGGTCTGCTGGAGGCTGGTGGAGCTGGTCTGACAATGAAGGGGAAGAGCTCTTTTGGAAGGTGGCTTGCCAGGCTGGTCAAGAAAGCTTTAAACAGGAAGTGTTGGTGGACATCACCACTGATGGACACCATCATTCCATCCCAACACTCCCAGTCAGTTGCCAGCACCTACAAAAAATGCTTGAAGCAATGTAGAGATATTCCAGCCACACCAGCCAATGAGCTGACTTCATTTGGAGCTCAGCTCAGAGGCCTCTATACAAATGCCCATAGTATGAGGAACAAATAAGAGGAATTAGAGATGTGTGTACATCTATGGGGATATAATAGGTATCACAGAAATATAGTGGGATGGCTCCTATGGCTGGAGTGTTGGAATGGAAGGTTACAGGCTCTTTAGAAAAGACAGGCCTGGCAGATGGGGAGGGGGAGCTGCTATTTATGTTAGGGATAGGCTGGAAAGGATGGAACTCTGTCTGGGGACAGGTGAGCAGTTAACAGAGAGTTTGTGGGTCAGGGTTAAAGGGAGAACAATGATGGGAGACATTACTGTGGGGATCTGTTACAGACCGCCTGATCAAGAAGAATATGTGGATGAAGTGCTCTGTAGACAGATAGGAACAGCCTCAAGCTAGCAGGCCCTTGTTCTCATGGGGGACTTCAACCACCCAGACACCTGTTGGAGCGATGGCACAATCTGGCACACGTGATCCAGGAGGTTCCTCAATTGCGCGGAAGACAACTTCCTTCTGCAAGTAATAGAGGAGCCAACAAGGAGAGGTGCCCTGCTTGACCTCGTGCTCACCAACAGAGAAGGGCTTGTTGGAAATGTGGCACTCCAGGGCAGCCTTGGATGCAGCGATCACGAGGTGGTCGAATTCTAGACCCTCAGGATGGTGAGAAGAGCGCGCAGCAAACTCACTGCCCTGGACTTCAACAGAGCAGAATTTGGCCTCTTCAGGAGCCTGCTTAGTAAGGTTCCATGGAATATAGCCCTAGAGGGCAGGGGAGCCTAGGACTGCTGGATGATATTCAAGGATCACCTGCTACAAGCTCAGGACAGCCTTGGCTGCAGTGATCGTGAGATGATGGAGTTCAGAATCCTGAGAGAATGAAACAAGGCAAACAGCAGGATCACAGCCCTGGGCCTCAGGAGAGAAGAATCTAGCCAGTTCATGGAACATTTAAATAAGCTGGACATACACAAGACCATGGAACCAGATGGGAAGCACCCACAAGTGTTGAGTGAGCTGGCTGATGTCAGTATGAGGCAATTTTGTGTTGACTTTGAGAGGCTGTGGTGATGATGGAATGTGACTCCTGTCTTCAAGAAGGGTAAGAACAAGGATCAGGGGATCTGTAGGCTGGTCCCTCTGACCTCAGTCTCTGGGAAGGTGATGGAACAAATAATCATGGAAACCATTTCTAGGCACATGACGGACAAGATATATCATGGGAAAGATGATGACTGGGAACATGGCTTTATGAAGCAGAAATAATGGACCAACCTGATAGCCTTTATCACAAGATGACTGATTTGGTGGATGAGGGCTAAGCAGTGCATATTGCTTACCTAGAGTTCAGTAAGGCTTTCAACACTGTCTCCTACAGTATTCTCATAGACTAGAATATTCCACAGCATAGCTGATGGGACAGTGAGGTGGATTGAAAAGTGGATGAAATTCCATGCTCAAAGGCCTATGGTTTGTTAGCACAAAGTTCAGCCAGAGGTCAGTTGCTAGTAGCATCTTGATTAATGACAGGGATGATGAGGCAGCACATCCTCAGCAAGTTTGCAGAGGATCCATAACTTGTGCTTGTGCTGCCATTCAGAGGGACCTCATCAGTCTAAGAAATGTACCATCAGGAATCTCAAGAAATTGAAAAAGGACAATATAAAGTTTTGCACCTGAGAACAATAACCCTGTGCAGACTGCAGCTGACCAGATGGAGAGCAGCTTTGCAAAAGAGGACTTTTCATTTTGGACAGTGAGTTGACCACAAAGAGACAAAGAATACTTGCAGAATTTGTGTTTATCAAGATTGTCAGCAATTCAAGGAAGGTGATCCTTCTCCTCTGTTCCATGCTGGTGTGACCACATCTGGAATGCTGAATGCAGTGCTGGGGTCACCAGTACAAAAAGGACATGGGCATGCTCGTGTGAGTCTTGCCAAGGGCCACAAAGGCAGCTAAGGGTCTGGAACATTTCTTGTACAAGGAGAAGCTGAGATAGCTAGGAAGTTCAATCTGGAGAAGAGAAACCTCAGAGGGTATAAAGACGTGACTGGAGGGGAGAAAAGAATACAGAGCTGAACTCTTCTCATTAGTGTCTAGGAAAATGACAGGGCAGAATGGGCACAAACTAAAATAAAGAAAATTATTTTTAAACACCAAAACTACTCTTTTGTCCTGTGAGGATAGTCAAACACTGGGACAGGCTGATCAGAGACTTTGTGAAGTCTCCATTGATGCAGATTTTCAAAACCTGGCTGGACAGTAAGGGAGATGGACTGCAGAACTCATGGACTAGAGATGCCTTCACACCTCAGCAGGTCTGTGATTCTTTAATCAAGGAAAATCATTTTTAAGGTCTCATAGAGACAAAATGACTAGGCTGATGGGTGAAGAAAACAGATGCTGCAGAAAATAAGCAATTCTAAAAAAATCATGTTCTCTCTGTACTCAATTTGCATTCAGTTGAACTAAGGCATTAAAGAGCTGGCAAAAGAAAATATTCTTTAGTAGTTAATTGCAGAAAAACATCAAGAACAAATTTATATCTATCCAACAACCTGCTAATCTACGTTCTTTAACCATCAAAACAGCATTTAATGTGCTTGGCTTTTATCTAGACCTCTATATTTCACCTTGAGAGAAAAAGAGTTTTCTGCTTAGTATACTTATTGACTGGAATCAGAAAATATAAGTAATCTCTCAAGACATTTTGGTCAATAGATCTGAATCCCTATTTAGCACAAGAATGTCTCAGATTCAAGTTTTAGACTATATCAAAAAAGAATACTTCATTGAATCAAACCAAGCTCTGTGCTGTGTGTTGTGCTTGATACCCAACAACATCCTTATCCTAAATTTGACCAGCCACAGTATACTCCAGTTCCTGCCTAGCACTCCCATGATTCAGTGAGAAAATGAGCTAATGGACACCATGAGACTGAAGGGCACACAGCAGTTATTCAGGTGTCAGCTTTCATCCAAGTGTTCCCTGACTCAGAAGGACTCAGGAGGTCCCAGTCTCCACAGATCTTACAACGATGAAAATGAGTAGCCAGTTTGCGAACTGCCTAGAAATAATTCAGGGACACTTCTGACTTGTTGACTACTGCAATGAACATGTTCAACAGAGGAGGTCAAAATGTCAACAGAAGAGGAAGGGATAGAAGCACTTGATCAAGAGGAAGTGCAACAAAAGGCAGAGCCAGAGATAAAGGAATTATGTCTTACCCTCTTTTTTGGTTCTGTTTTGTTTTGAATTTTTGGAGGTAGACTTATCTGGTTATTCTTGTAAAGACAGTGTTAATGAATATAGCATTGGCAGGCAGCCCATAGCTTGGAATGGAGACTTGATGCTGGGAAGCAGGTTGGGTTAGGGCCCCTTAATTTTGTTTATGCTATTTTTACTGACCAATCTTTATTGTACAAGGTTTCCAATTTTTCTCTGCAGGTTTTAATGGATAAACAAGGAAATGGAGAATAGGCAAGATTCTCTGCCTGGAGTCTGAGTAATCTTAGGGGGTTCTAGAGAGAATTTAAATATTTAGTGACTTCCAATATGTCTATACATCTTAAGAAATTGACACTATGCAAGAAGCACAAGTACTAAGTGCAGGATGAGCAACATCATTGTAATTTTCAGAGCATTCTCCAGTTCTCTTTTGGTGTCATTCAATAGGCCTTCTCTAAAATGAAACTTGGAAATAATTTCCAAAGCAATCTGCTTGGGTCCTGCTGGTAATTAGTTGTATGGATGACATCTCATGAAGTTTGATTCATTTAGCATTCTAGCAATCCTAGAGCTCTCACATACACCTTGCTGTCATCACACCATGCTTGAGAATGCCCTAACATTTTTGATGCATTCTGCCATTAAAATTCTGTTTTCAATAAATGGAGAGAAGTCTCTTCACTCTCAGGCAAACTAACCTCATGGTGATAGCTCAAAGTGGAAATATCTCAAAAACAGGTGCACTCCAAATCTACAGGGGTGATGAGGGCAGCTCTCCTATTTTAAGTCTTTGAGCATATACCAGGAATCCTGAAAGCAGTTTTTCCTGCTCTGTTGCAATGATTCTGGCAAGTTGTAGCTCACCTGGCCACATTCTTGAGACACTGATTCGTGGGCTAGAGAAGGTATTAAGGTTACCATGCATGATTATGACCAAGAGGTCATAACGGTCCTGTGGCAAGACCATCAGGACCATCAGTTGCACGCAGCTATATTTGGAACAATGTCATGCCAAGCCCTAAAATCCTGCCTGCAAGCATAGGGTACCTTGTCCCTTTTGTAGAAACTATGTGTGCAGTCACATACTGTGCATGCAGTAAGTAAAAAGGAAGATGTCATGCATCGTATGCTAGACAGGCTCCCTGGTGAGTTGGCATAAAGACTAGCAGGATGGGCATAAACCATCACTCCAAACAATGCACAGTATGGACACATCACTCTGACCTCTGGAAGAGATGGTGAACTTTGTGATGTGCTGATGAAGTGCTCTCTGCTACCTGGCTTTAATGCTAAGGAATATTCTCATAATAGCATTAAGCAACCTTGGAAAAGCCATTGAGAAAGACAGTCTCTGGTCCTGTTATTCCTAGGAAGGCTTTAGGGGTTCCCTTTGCCTTTGACAAGTATGACTCTTCCTAATTGAATTAGTGGGGAATTTTGGCTTGTGCTTTTCCTAGGTCTACAAACTCTTTTAGAGAAAAGTTAGTGTTAAGATGGTAAACCCAAATTATATTCCAGAAACGTGATGGAAATTAGAGGGTGAAAGTAGTAGCTAACACCTTCAAGAAAGAATGAAAAGATTTGGGTAACAGCGTACTGACAGATATCCTACAGAGTAGGTAGTGTATGCTGGGTGCCTAGGACAGTGCTTTCTGCCCATAAGTAGAAGTCATGCCTGGATTTCCTTGAGTCTTATGTAGGGCAAGAGGGAACTACTTTGAGAAAGAGGTAGAAAAGTTACTGGAGAGATAGGGTCTGTAAATGGCAAGCAGTTCTGGACATCCAGGTAATAGCTGTTGACAGTCATGTTACCTTAGCAATACAAAGTATGGAAATTGCCATTCCTCTTTTGGGCCCTGGTTACATTCTTGTCACTGCTCAGGAAAGGACAGCACATTCCAGGAGGAATATGACAATCATCATCAGTGGTTCTTGAGCCCAAGATGATGGAGTGGTATCTCATGTAATCCATGTTAAAAGAGGCACATTCAGAAGACCCATTAGATGAAAATGTGTTAGATTAAAATGTGTGTCCAACAGCCTACTACTGTTGGGTATTACTTTTTCAATATGCAGCAGTTTGAGAAAGACTTAAAGCAAAAGGTAATGGCCTCTTTTGGACCATGGGGAGGGCCTGGGGCTCACAGAAGTGAGCTGTATCTCAAAGAACAGTTCCAGTTCATTACATTAAGCATGAATGTGAACTTATATATCTTAAACTTATAAGCCTGTTGGCAGCCCAAATATGGATTTATGTCCCTCTGACCTTTGTTTGCATATGACATTTAAAATTAGAAGTTCTCCAGGATGATATTTGTATCTCAAGTTTATAATGTGCTTGTGTAATGATGTGTTAATCATGAATGAAGCATCTGGACTTGGATATGCAGATGTTACATAATAACTCTAATTAGTATGATGAAACATAGTTATGTATTTGAGTCAAACTAAACACTTCATGCTGGTTTTAGTAAACTTTGTGCAATTTGTAGGTTTTCTCAAATATCATTATGTAAAATGACTATTCAAATAACAAAGCAGCAGGGAATTACACAATATAATGGCCTTCTTCTAGTTAATGAATGGTGCTATTTTTAAACAAATAGGTTTCAGTTTTCCTATGGCTCTGCCCTTTGGCCTTCCACATCGTATAAGAAATGCTCAATATGTTGAAAAGTACAATTTTGAAACAAATATGCAAGATTAATGAATGAGAGGACATACTTTAAATATAAATGCAGGTTTTAATTACAGGTAAACCTAGATGTATGAATATGTTCATATATATATGAATATAAACACAGACACAATATAAACAATATGAATGAATATATATATGAATGTAAGCAATATATATGTATATAAACACAACCACAAATCACAAATGTGCACTTTCATGGGGTTAGCACTGTTGCAGTCCCTTTTTTTAGGGATGTTGTGCATGCAATCTTTCTATGTCCAAATGCTTGAAACCTCAGTTCATAAGCCAATGCCTCCTATTCCTGAACACATCTAAGTTTGACAGATGAGGTAAAATTAATAATTATGGTATGCTTTCTGCAGTAGCTCGCACTAAGAAAATTTTCTAATATACAGATATGTGACTTTTATTTTTCTTGTATCATGTAGTAGTGGCTGGGATTTGAAGTAAAAGGGAACATCTTTCTTCTTGAATAAAAGTAAAAAACATTTGGCAAAATGAAAAGCCAATTTACTGTGCATTAAACTCCCTTTGTTGACTGTGCAACACTTAGGAAACCTTGATCAGAGGCTCAGAGGAAGTGTACAGGAAGACCTCCCTGTTTACACAACATTGAGTCACCATGTTTTCCCTCTCAGTCTTACTAGCAGTTCCAATGGGGAAAAGCTTCTATAGTTACAGAAGTCAAACAAGGTAAGGCTTCAGGAAAGATCAGTAGCTTCAAAAAATCTCTGCAGCTTAAAAAAGTTGCAGTTTTGGTCAGAAGGAGGTTAGTAGAAATTTATTTGTGGTGTCAGAATTCAGGAAGCCAGAGTGGAGGGTAGAAAGAAGCTGGAAAAGGATCAAATTCTCAAGGACTTGCATGAGCCAAGAGGATGGAAGATGAGATCCTTTATAAAAACAGCATACAAGATCATCTAAAGTAATTTTCATGTTGCTGAAATGGATGTTTTCCCCAATTTTATCAAAATAAACAGATGTAATTGGGTATGACTAAGTAGATGTTACTGTAACTAATACAGCTTAGTTCACTGTAGTTCTATCCATCACAACATCTGCAAAGCCACTGAAGTTTTGGAACACCTGCTGCTTAAAATTCTACACTAGCTGATAAATTAATGAAATGAAGATGTTTTATAAATTCATGCAGCTATTATAGAAATTTAATTATTGAGAAATATTACCAACATAGAGAGAATGTGCTGTACGAGCACTGGGGCAGCAGGGGAATGAAATCATTTTGCTGAGTAAACATAATGTATTACTTTGCTGCTTCAGAATTGCTTCAGAGTAATAAGCTAAAGGGCTGATTTTTCAATGAAAAATGGAATTAAGCAGGTCTACTGAGTCCTCCAGTCTATTGCTAGCACCTTGCTGGTACAGGTAAACATATCAAGTAAGATTTTTACATATACACCAAGTTCTCATTAAAAATCAGTTACATTTCCACTATAGGAAGAATATTTCAGAAAATCTGTCCTCTGAGTCTTAGAAACTGTAAACTAACTCAATATAGCTGTATTTTCAGTTACCTAGCTTCTTCAGACCACTATTAATTAATCTAAATTATTTTTTTCCCTCTCCTGAGTTCAGTCCATGCAGCTTTAGAAATCTATTCACTCAGCTAATTAAAACGTCAAGGCTTTTGGTTCCACCAAATCATTAAGCAGTCTTTCTTTGAGCTCCATTGCATGAATTAATATTTTCTTTTTTTATATATATATATTTATTTGTAGAATCAGAACTCAAAAAATCCAATTTGCCTCATATGAATGTCAAGACCTACATCTTGACTGGATATCTACTCTGAGGTTGACATAGAAATAGCTTCTTTTCTCTATCCCACTTCACATCAGGGTTTACAGAGAGATGGCTATTTCAGGGTCACTTTCTGATCCTACAGTCTGATCCACTGGTACCTCCAAAGTACCTTGCAACACCTTTGTATTCTATAACTGGCAAGTCCTCAGTTTTCTCTATTAATTCCTCAATGGAGGTGTTTTCATGTTACAGTATGAAATTTCATCCTATTTCTCTAATGACTGTCTTTAAGGCATCTAATTCTTCCTGACTGTGCTGTCTCTTGAACAAATGCCATTAGTATAATTCTATTCTTTAATAGTTACTCTAATGAAAGTCTTAAAGAAAAAATCTCCAAAATTACACTAAACCTACCTTCTAGCACAATAGTTCTTATTTAAATGCAATATAAACATCATTCTTTAGTATCTTTCTTGCTTGCTTTGCTACTCATGCAATAATCATAGAATCATAGAATAGTTAGGGTTGGAAAGGACATGAAGATCATCTAGTTCCAAACCCCCTGCCATAGGCAAGGACACCTCACACTAAACCATGCCACCCAAGGCTTCATCTAACCTGGCCTTGAATGGATGCACTCACAACCTCCCTGGGCAACCCATTCCAGCATCTCACCACCCTAACAGGAAAGAATTTCTTCCTTAGATCCAATCTAAATCTCTCCTGTTTAAGTTTGAACCCATTACCCCTTGTCCTATCACTACAGTCCCTAATGAAGAGCCCCTCCCCAACATCCCTATAGGCCTCCTTCAGATACTGGAAGGTTGCTATGAAGTCCTCATATTCTATAGTTTCACTAGCAATTTTCTGTATTTGTGTATTAGATGTGCACTGAATGGTTAGTTTAGATCTGCTGTATTTCCTTTGTCTAGAAATATACACCATTCAAACAGGAAGGTGTCAGACTAGCCAGGCATTATGTGGCATTGCTGCTTTCTAGCTCATCTGTTTCCACATCTTTTTTTACTTTTCCCTTGCAGTCCCTGGTTGCTGACCCCTGGTTTCAAAGCCTTTGCATAGAATCAATCCATCAATGAATGAAACAGTCCTTGAGTTCATGAAATCTGGTACACAGCTGATGCAAGCACCCTCTTGGGGTAGAAGCAACTGACAGGAGACATAACAAACTTCCCTGTGGTAAGGCATCTTGAAACTTTCTACCTTTTACACAGATTGAATTTAACCCACCAATACTATACATTAGAAAAGAGGTCCAAACCAGCTCTTAGTTTTGAACATACTGACACTGGAGATATCTTAATTCCACACTGAATCCATATGTAGCTGTGGATTTTTTTAATATCTTATTTTATACTGCAATGAGCCAGAACACATGATATAAACAGCAACACACCTATGGATGCTCAAAAACTGGGTGCCTTATCTCCATCTACATGATATGTAGTCGTTAAAAATTCCTGACTCATGAACACTAGGCTAATATTCAGCACACAACTTGAGTTTTTAAGTTTTTTACTTACCTGTTTCTCATTATTCATCATTAATCAGGTGAGAAGATGTGTAAACTACAAGGTATATTGGTTTATTACAGTATGGAGCTTTTAAGGAATCCAGGAAGCAAAGTCAAATGAATCACAGTGAGATTTAGGGAGCTAGCCTAACCCAAATTCTTTGAAGATCCAATCTTTAACAATATCACTGAAGTTAGGAAGACTTTGTGACAGATCAATAGGAAGAGCTGTACTGCACATCCTTGGGGCTCACTGCTTCATGGAGAGAGCTTGTGAGTTCATTATTTCCCTACCCTGATGGCACAATCAGTCTCTGTGTACTACAGATACAGACTATAGAGAATTGTGTTGGATCTCAGAAGACATGATTGATTGCCATCTTCTTTAAAATTCTTGATACTCTGATTCTGGGATTTTAAAAACTTATCATTTAAAGGTCTGGTTTAATTTTCAGGCAAAAAAATATCTACTCTGCTTTCATTGTACTGTTGCAGTATGTACCACTTAGCAGTAACGGACAATCATATTGTGAAATTCTTCAATAATTTTTTTGCATAGAATGTATATCTGTAACTCTACATATATATATCTGTGTATATAACTGTATATATCTTACTCACACATTTAATGACCCTGGTGTCTGTGAGTCCAGACTGGAGCCCAGCCTGTAAGACTGTTCCCAGAAATCATGTGTGATGTTCTCACTGCATCCTCAGCATTGATGGTTGCACCTTTGAGGTGTGCTCTATTTCAGTTAAGGTACTTTCTAATGTGGATATAACCTCTTTTGTGAATGTAACCTTTATATTGAAGGCATTGTAGTTCATGTGCTGGCCAGTTGCAGACTGCCATACAATGCAAAAGAGTACACTGTGATAACCAGGTGTAATAGATTTTCTTGTAGCAGTTCAATGTATTTTAAATGGAAAGGACACTCTGAAGGATGTTGCTGCTTTATTTTATTTTATTTTATTTTATTTTATTTTATTTTATTTTATTTTATTATTTTATTATTTTATTTTTTTCCACTTGTCATTGGTTGTCTTCTCAGAATCTTGAAAAATACTTTTCTCTACCACTGTCTTTGAGAAATCAGTTGCCTTTTTTCATTTGCTGGAAGCTTATGGTTTACAAAGAATAAGTCATGTATTTCTTTTTATTTCCTGCTTTGTACCAGTATTGTCAATTCATGGGTCTATTACTTGATCTTTGCTTACTTTTCTGCATCTGGGATTAAAATTTGCAAAATATTTTGAGTTCTGCAAGACTGGTATTGATTCTAAGAGACTAGGCTCAGAATTCCCTTTCAGACATAATTTACTTTAGTCTAAGAATAAATATCATTTGAAAAATCTTACCTTGAGCTGCTTCAGTTTTCAAAATTTTTTGTCATGGTACATAAATCAGTGTATTCCAATCATCTTTTTTTTCAGCAAATTTTACTGATGCTACATATTTGAGGTCAATAACATGTATTATACATAGAATTAATACTAACTTGTCATGTAAGACTAAGGCAGGTATAGGCATGTGACAAGTTTGTTGCTCTTCAGAAGCAAGAACTTTATTCAAAGGAAACAGTCCTCACTATAAAGCACTAAAAAGCTAGAACACAGAGGGCAGAACACCATAAGTTCCTACAGTCACAACACAAGACTAAAAGGTGTAGTGCTTCATCTCATTTACTCAGAAATGGTCAGTGAGCTCTAAACCAGTAAACTCTATGTTATTCCAGACTCTCAGGTTATCTCCTTTCCTACTGAGCTACCTAAATGAAGGTAACACTCAGTGAGGGAGAAATGCATGATAAAGAGTGGATATGGGTATGAAATACTGTTCCTATTATCCTGAATTTTTATTGCTTGTTTAGGCTTCTGAAAGGTGAATGCACTATTTGTTTTAATGTGTTGCAATCTGCAATCACAGATATCACATAAAAAGTAGGGATAGCATAAAAGAAGCAGGGATCATAGCACCAAAAATCTCACACTATCTTACTACAGCATAAAAATTGTTTACTCTCTACATTGAGAGTAAACATGAAAAATGGAAATACTGAAAAATGGGAGTACTAGTAAATATCTATAATCCTGTGGTTTGCAGAGGATCAGTGTAGTGCTACTTTTGTGATAAGTGGATCTTTAGACAAAAGAACAACCCATAATACAGTGTAAGTCTTTGAATAATGGAGGAAATTTTCTCCTAATAGAGAAAAGGAGCAAAACAATTATAATTCAGGAGGAAATAAGTGTTGACATAGACATCCTTTCGGGACAAACCACACTACAGCCACTGCTCTGACTGATGTTTGTCTGTATATAAATGAGCAAGCATTGCACTGAAATGGTATTGCCTGTACTGTTTTCATAGTAGTATAGGGTTCAGTGTAGCTATTAAAAACTAAGCAAGAAATGGATCTTCTGAGTAATCTGTATAGGTGGTGAAAGATCAGAGCCTATTACTAAAACAGAAGTTTGGAAATCTCAACTGTATTCAGAAATCATAAGGACAAATAACAGTGTTGAAAACTACAAATAAGAAAAGCAAATATTCAGAGTTTATTTCTGTTTGTCTTACTACCAAAGCATTATTAATTGCAGGAATGATTTAAAGTTTGTGAATGTTTGCATTTATAATGGTATAATTAATTAATTAGGGAAGTTAATACATGCTTCAGCAATGGCTTTTTATGAATAACAGGCTCATTTAGTAATTTTTGCTATACATGCAATCTCTGATCATATTTCTTTTATATTCATCTGAAGAAAAAAATCTCCACTGTGTAAGAATTTAGCATAATGTTAAAATATTAGCATTTTGTTGTCATAATCACTTCATCAATCACTATTTCCCAATGTTGTCATTGCTGTTCTGCTCCCTAAAACTTGACATTCATCTAGGAATAAAAACCTGAAAAAAGCTGATGTGAATTATCTATTCCAAGTCACTCTACTGAGCAGCTGAAATTTGCTCAAACACAAGGAAAAAGCAGGGTTGTTTTTAAGAGATTAAGAGTTTTCTGCAAATGGTATATGAAAGGCAGTATTTTCAAGTACAAAAACCACCAAACAACTCTTTCTCCCCCACCACACTCCCCAAAAAACCCCCACACTCAACTCCAAACAAACACCCTTAATTAAAAGAGCCACAACCAAATCTGTCATACTGTTACAGTTACGTCTGTTACTGCCACACTCCCATGTTCTCACATACTCACAATATGTTCTCATCCTTTCTTTCAAATCGGAATGGCAGTGAATTGTACTATCGTATCATACAGGGTTTTAATAAGTAAGTACTTTTAGTGCCACTCTAATTTTTGAAGGTTTATGTCCCTTTTCTCCTATCAATCAGATGCCATGAGATAATATAAATAAATTGCTCAAACATGTCTTGAAGAGTTCTCTGTGTGTTGCTCCTTTCAGAATATTTGGCTATTTGTTGTTATTCTTGTTGAGTTTTGTTTTGTTTTGCTTTGCTTTTTTTTGTCTGTTCTATGTCAGTAACAAAAAAATTAAACATTTCAGGCAGCTGGAATGATGATAGTGAAAACTACGTTCCACCTGCTTTGCTCCCCTAGCATAATCTCAATATCCCCACCAATCATTGATTTGAAAATCACCATAGCTTCTTATGTCAGAAACACCTGCAGATTTTCTGTAAAACACAAACCTCTGAACCGTCACAATTCCTCATTTTGATAAATCAGATCTATAAGGTCTAGGATGATATTTCAAGACAGGTCATCTGCCTTAGCATCCTGCTATCTGCTCACTTCAGATTTCAGGGGAAAAAGGTTCACATCTTGCTAGATGAGGAATGGTTTATAAATGAGAGACAGTTAAAGCATAACCTGTAGTGTAACACACTTTTTGAGTTGATATAGTTAACTAAGATACCTAAGTATCTGGCTTTACCAGATTTACTAAAGGGTTACTGTGCCTGCATGTGAAATGTTAGCCCAGTAATTTTACTGGTGGAATGGATGGTTAGTAAATTAACTGGAATATGATTTTACTAGTTTATTTTACTTTGAAAATCTTGGTGGGAAATTGTTCTGTAGGTCTCTTTTTCCAAATAGCAAGTGATAGGATGAGTGGTGCCTCAGGTTGCACCAAGGAATATTTAGATTGGATATTAGGAAAATTTTCTTCACCAAAAGGGTTGTCAAGCACTGGACCAGGCTGCCCTGGGAAATGTTGAGTCACCATCCCTGGATGTGTTTAAAAGATGTGTAGATGTGGCATTTAGGGACATGGTTTAGTGATGGACTTCATGATCTCAATGGTCTTTTCTATCCTAAATAATTCTGTGGTTCTGTTATTATTCCACCAGTATTTTAATGAAGCTGCTAGACACTAGCAAAATAGAGAACACATAAGGAGACTCTGCACTATATACTGCATCACTGAAATACTGTAAAAGAACTTAAGATAATAAATGAAATTATTATAAACTGCAACATAATGCAGAATTACAATTTTTATAATCCCAAAGGACATACTGGGCACTCAGTACAAATATCATTGGAAAGCCATTTTGCAGGGAGAAAAAAATATTTTAATCTATTGGAAGGTGCCACTGCCCATGGCAAGGGGCTGGAATTAGATGACAAGGTTCTTTGCAGCTCCAACCATTCCATTATGTATGATTTATGTTTAGTTTAAAGTAGAAATAATTTTTAGAGTTCACTATTTCCTGCATAACTGAAATTACGAATTTTCATAGATTTTTTTTGTGTGTGTGTGTGTCTATATTATTCTTGGTGTCTCTACCCATCAGGACATACCTTAATTGGGTCTTGACTGAGTGGATATAGCTAGTCCATTTACTGACTTAGTCTTGATTCATTTACAGATAGGGAAGAAGGTGTCATTTCAGTCTAAAATAGAATACCTTTCCCTTGAGCTCAAAGAAAACTGGACCCTTGGAAGGATGTGGAAATATTAGCTAATCACTTTTTTATTTGATTTAATTTTTAAATGCCTTTGCATGTCCAGATGCTATTTGAAATACAACAGAGGAAAAAGAAGTAAATGAGCAAGGAATTTCTTACTGAAGTATTTCTTATTTGGATGCAGCCAAGGTGAACTGCACATGTCACATGAAAGCTTTCCTACACTGTAGTCTGATGGTAATGCTGAGGACTGAAATATTGAGTAGATATTTAGGGGAGTTTAATCTGAACAAAACCTCCAAAGTTTTTATGAGTTCCTCAAAGCAGTTTAAATCATATGGCTTTTAAAATAAATAGCCAAAACAGCATGTTTTTGAGGGATATTGATAAATTCAGACTGTCAAGAATTTATAGCTTTTTCTGTATGGCCACAATATTTTTAGAGAAAATTTATAGCTCCATTTGTTATAGATGATCCTTTATTAGATGATGAATTGACCCTTTCAGAAGGAGTTAGTATCTTTCATTGGTCCAATAACCCAAATCTAGGTCTTGGAAACTGTATTTTGGCCAGCAGTGCATGACAGGAAAAGAGACAAGGAAAGCCAGGGAGAGATACATGCTATTGGAGATAAATGCGATTGGAAAATGAAAACATTTTGGAGAAATTTTCTATGAAAAGTATATCTTTTCTCAGTAATAGCCAGAATTCAGTTATATCTTGGCCAATTTATTGGAAGTAGGATAATTTCCTCACTAAAATGTTCACTTATCTGACCTTTAAAAAAACCAAACCCAAACAGGAAGATATTTGGCCATTCCTAAATGGAAGTTGGGAAAAACATGTTTTGGATATTTTTTCACTAAAATGCCTGGAAAAGTCCAAAAGATTAAAGAAACAACAAGAAAGCTGAAGAATTTGAGGACATTAATGATGCTTTAAGCTGGAAAATAATAGATTTCTCTGAAATATGGAGAAAGACTATATATTAAACCAGTAAAGAAATCCTTATGAAATCTGGAGCAAGTGGAGAGAACTCTTGAATTTCTGCTTTAAGAGATCAAATATTTCTACTTGAACCTATAAATAAAGAATAAGGATGAAAAAGTGCACTTTATGCACTTAAATACTATGCCTGATAAATTTGAAGGGGACTCCATAGAGAATGTATATATTATTTCTTTCAGTGGCATATGTCACTTTACAAAATGAAAAGGTACCTCAAAAGAAAAAATATTAATGTCTCTGAGTGTGGCTAGGATGTTGGTGCCCTCAGCATAAGAAGAACATGGAGCTGTTGGAGCAAGTCCAGAGGAGGGCCATGAGGATGATGAGGGGGCTGGAGCGCCTCTCGTGTAAAGACAGGCTGAGAAACTTTGGCTGTTCAGCCTCAAGAAGAGAAGGCTGCATGGAGACCTCATAGCAGCCTCCCAGTATCTGAAGGGGCCTACAAAGATGCCAGAGAGGAACTCTTCATCAGGGATTGTAGTGATAGAACAAGGGTTGATGTGTTTAAATTTAAGCAGGGGAAGTTCAGGTTAAATGTAAGGAAGAAGCTCTCTACTATGAGGGTTGTGAGTTACAGGAACAGGTCACCCAAAGAAGTGATGAATGCTCCACCCCTGGCAGTGTTCAAGGCCAGGTTGGACAATGCCTTCTGCAACATGGTCTAGAATGAGGTGTCCCTGCCCTCAGGAGGACAGGAACTAGATGATCTTAAGGTCCTTTCAAAACCTTGCCATTCTGTGATTCTATGATCCTATAATATTAAATAGTAAATGCTGCTCTTAAACTCTGAAGAAACAAGGTCATAAAAACCTTACAAAGACAGCACTAACTGAATGTAACTTACTTTTGTGCAAGAGGCTTAAATCTAAAGCTAAACATAGGAAAACAGCCTGAATCACATGTTTCCTTAGAGCCCTTGAGCTTGCAAGCAAGAGTAAGCAAATATATGCACCTTAAAAAAAGAAGCATGGCTTGTTCCCCCAGTGCATATTCCCCAGTTCAAATGATACCTTCCCTCAGGTGATTCAATGGGCAGTAATCAAGGCAGTCCAGTTTAATTGACTTTGTGACTTTTGCACAAACACTAATGCAGATTCAGGGCTAACTAAAACACAGTGAGCTCAAACTGATATATTTCCACAGGACATATTAATACATTCAGGTCTGGCTGCCTGTTTTCAATATGTCATAGGAATGCTCCACATAAGAAACTTGTAATTCCCTTGGCAAAGGAATTCAGAATTTATTATAGGCAACAGATATGTGTGCTTGCAGACAGAGAATAGGGAAACTAGACTGAAAAAGAACAAATCAAAAACTGCAATAAAAGTGTAGGTTTAGTGTAAGTTGGAAAATTCTCTTTAGCTGGTGTTATTCATGATGAAGTGAGGGTTTGGGGGTTCTTTTTTCCCTCTTTTCTTAATGCAACCATGAAAATAACTTCAGAAGTGCTCTTTTTTTTTTTTTCCCTTTTTCTTGGTGATCATTTTCTAATACTGCCTTTTTTCCACCTCAAGTGAACAAAAACTGTAACCCCTCTTATCAGCCATAGCCTCATCTTGTAACCTCTGCAAGCATCCGACTGCAATTGATCAACACAACTCTTCATTATCTTTACCTCTGATTTCTACTGAACAGATTACAAGTAACACTATGTGCTTTATCAGCTATTTTATCCACTTCCTCTGTAATGCTATACCAGCACTGCATGGCTCATGCAGAAATTCCTATTGAATGTACTACAATTTTTTCTGTATTTAGAGATTTTACTTCCTACTTGTCTGTGCTCCAGCGCTTGGTAACCCAGGTCTTAGTAATTAAACCTACTATACTGCTGGCATTTTAAAAGCAATACCTCTGGCACTGCCTGAGAAAATTTATGCAAAACCAGGATATTTTTATTACAATACCTTGTCTTAGTTTTGACCAGAGCTCCTCTTAATGTTTTCCCAAAACACTCACCCAGCTCATGCAACACTGTGTGATAGACGGTTTATAGAAAATAAACAGTTTTTCCCAAAACATACTTTCCTTGTTTTCCAAGTCTGTGTTAGCTTTCACAGGAAGATCATTAGGATGAAGAACTGCCCTGTCCTGGGTTTAGAGAGAGATGCGAGCAGGACAGTACAAGTTCATTGAACTTTTTCTTCTGATTATCTCCAGTGTTACACTGATTTTTGCAACCTGTAAACAGCAAGTATGGTTCACTGGGTTTTAGATGTTTTCACAGCAGAGGTTGCCATTACATGCACCACTTCTGGCTATGGGGAACAGACCTCAACCACAACTAAGTACATTTGATTCTTTTTCTTTCTTTCCTTCTCTCTCTTTCTTTCTTTCTTTCTTTCTTCCTTTCTCTTTCCTTCCTTCCTTCCTTCCTTCCTTCTTTCCTTTATTTATTTATTTATTTTTATTTTTAGCCAGATTGCTGCTTGTCCTAGGGCTTTGTATCACACTGATATGGATAGCAGGTTCTGCTTCTGGCATAACTTCTATGTAAGTCATATCTAACACTTCCATTTTGTGGCTAGCTGGAAATAAATTTTATTTTCCATGCTTTCATTACTGCACTTTGATGCTTTACATAGAACCCTGTTAGTTATCTGCCTACCAAACTTTTTATGAAGATTACTTGAATTCATGTAGCAGTCATTCTCAGAATTAACTTGAGTTTCCTGTGCTAGTAAAGCATAATTTAGTCTTTGTTTTTTATTTCCTCAAAAGTGCTTAAAGTACCTTACCTGTAATGAATCTTTTCCTTGTTTTACAAATCTTCCTTAGCAGTCACAGGAAGATCATTAGGAAAAGATCCTACAGGTACAGAACTGCCCTGTCCTTCTGGTTTTATTAGAAACATGTAAGCAGAATTGTACAAGTTCACTGCCTTTTTTTTTTTTTTCTGATGGCTGATAGCAAACGTGCTACTGCCAGTGCTAAAATCAAGACCAAAGTCCTAAGCCTGAATAGTTAAATTTGTTCATAATAGCTAGTATAAGGATATGTTTTTGTATACTGACCAAAATCTGTTGATAATAAAGGGATGTTTTAGTTACTGCTGAGCAGTGCTTACACAGAGTCAAGACATTTTCTGCCTCCCTCTCCATCCCACCAGTGAGCAGGCTGGGGGTGCACATGAGGTTGAGAGGGGACGCAGCCAGGATAGCTGATCCCAACTGACCATAGGGACATTCCAGACCTTATGGCATCATGCTCAGCATATAAAGTTGGGGAAGAATAAGGAAGGGCTGGACATTCAGAGTGATGGCATTTGTCTTCCCAAGTCACTGCTACAAAATGATGGAGCCCTGATTTTCCCAAAGATGGCTGGACACCTGCCTGCCAACACAAAGTGGTGAATGAATTCCTTGTTTCTCTTTGACTGCACATGTGGCTTTTGCTTTACCTGTTAAACTGTCTTTATCTCAAGCCACAAGTCTCATCATTTTTACTCTTCTGATTCTTTCTCTCATCCCATCGGGGGAAGGGAGTGAGTGGCTGCCTGGTGCTTAGTTGCCAGCTGGGGTTAAACCACAACACCTGTCTGCTGCCAAAATCCTCATTTATGGTTCCAACATTTTAGCTGTGATTGATGACTTTTACTGAAGTGAGTACTCCTGAATGCATATTCATGAATGTAGTTATAGCCTCATCCTCCAAGTTCCCCAGACAATACCTAAAGCTTCTGCTTCTGTATGAGTTTAGTTTCCCCAGATAGGGAAGATTTCACTGCCATTTTCACAAATAGCAGTTATTAGCATTTATCCAAGCTTTTTCTTCATCCTTTATTCTCTGAAACTCAGAAAGTTTACCTGATTTCTGCCTCTCAGAGCTGGGTATGCAGGTTGTATGTGTTCACTGTCAGTATTCTCTCTGGCTCCAGTTCATGCTAGCTGCCAGGAGGCATGGGACAAGTTGAGGTCAGGAAACTCCATCTCCTTGCCTGTTTTCTGTTGCAACTTTTTATTTGGAAGCTAAACATAAATCCATTTCTGGCTAGAACTTCATCACAATTTAATGCTATTCTTAAGTTGTAACGCTTCAAATTGCTCTAGGGAATACACCCAAATGGATTGAGTTTTACTGAGTAATTTCCTGATTTTTCAGTTCATTCAGCTGTAATTCAGAGGCCTGGCTTCCTGATGCACTGCTGTACACATGACAGGGACTCAGCTTTTCAGCAAATACAATTTTTGTTTTCTTCCTGAAATACCTACTTGGCATGTTCAATCTTCAGTTTAAGCTAATAGGAATCAGCTCATGCCCACTACAAAGTGGAGAGGGAAGACCACTGGTTTTAAATTATCAACTTAGAGGGGTTTCCATATTACAGCTGTTAAGGAAATGGTGCCATTTTCTGATTGAAAAAAGCTTTTTTTTTTTTTTTTTAATCACAATTTTTTTTTTTATTTTAAATACTTCCTCAAAAGTAGATGGTAGGTACTCTCATGCCTTTTCCATTTGCAGCATTTGGTGTCTGGGATCCTTAAAGAACTCCATAAGCAGAATATACAAAGAGTTTATTACAGCTATAAACCAAAAAATGAATGAAGTCCATCAGCTAAAATTTACACCCCTGCTGGAAAATAAGTATTTAACCTCTTCACTGGACTCCTCATTTTATAACCTTTAGAGAATATAAATTCCTTGTATTTTCTTTTTACATATAAAACATTGCCCCATAACACTTTATTATACTGTATTAATAAGAAACACATCCAACTATCTACACCGCTGAATGGTGATCAGTAAGTCTTTTCCTAAGTAAGAGATAGTTTTGTTCATCTCCAAAGAGACATTTTAGTCACTACCTGTTTCTGTCAATATCTTTAGTGGGTCTGCATTGACCTCATTTTACTTGTAGAGGCTGTTTCTTCAGGTTACACTTCCCTGTACCCTCACACTATCCTGCGTGCAGCACCAAAACATGACAAATATTTCCTGGTTTGTTTTCTAATATGTTTTATTTTATCTGCATGGAGCATTAGTATATGTTTGTTTAAAAGCTAGAAGTATATTTGCTTAAAAACAGTTCATAGGTACCCATACGTACATATTTTTTCTTAGTGGTTAATTCCATCTTTTTGCTTTACCTTATAGAGGAAGTCTTTAAGTCACTGGAAGTGGCATATTTCAAACTACAAAGCCAGAAATTCACTTTTTATGTGTCCATATCTTCTATAAAAATCTATGCACAAATATTGTTACTGTCTCTAAATTTTGTCTAAATACTGTCCTGTTTTTCATAAAATTGCCACTTTCCAAAATTATAGCTATTTAACTTGTGGGGTTTTTTTCTTTTAAACTTTCTTCCTCATGATAAGTTTTATCTTTTTGCAGTCTTACCAGAGACAGCTAAAAAAATGTAGCAACAATCCTTAAAGAAGGATTGAGAAAACCATCTCATGTTTGTACAGAGTCCTAAGCAATAACTTTCACCATCTCTATGTGAAATGCAGCACAGCAAAAATCCAGATTATAACCAAAGCTAAAGTCCTGATTCTCACATTATGCTTCCCCACAACTCCTTAAACTGTAAGATGGAAGCAGACAACTTCTTAAAATGTTAATTGTTATCTCTGTTTTTTTTCTCAATCTAGCAGTGGACAGACACTGTGATTTATGAAGACTTTTTGAGAAAGTAATTTAGTAACTTCTGTCACATAGATTTCAAGGTACTCTGGCTCTCAAATTATTTTCATGGATTTCCCTTATCTGCTGTTCAAAATAATAATAATAAAAAATTTTCTTCTATTTCTTTGGAGCAAAACATCTTTTATCTCCTAAAAATAGCTGAAACATCCAGCAGGAAGGCGACGAAAATATCTAACATGTTGAGCTGAGTGGAACTAAGACAATTGGAAAGTAATTTACACTAAATTATTGGTTATATTGAACTACTGTTTCTTTCATGTTGAAAAAAAAAAAATCAAAGTGCTTCATATCTCTCTGAAGTACCTCTGGCATTGCATATTTCATTATTGTGCTATCATTTCCTTCACTTTAGCTGCCTGCTTTTCCTCCCCAGGACCCCAGGGAGGATTTATGTTTGGGGAGCTGTGAAGCTTAATATAATCGTATCAGACCCTTGCACATGGCGCACAAAGGTAGGGCTTACTAGCAGGGAACAGGTTGCGTTCCTCTGTGCCTCTTATCACTGTGCTGCTGTGCTTAGATGGTGGCTGTGGCCCAGCTCTAGAACACAGCTGTGTGCAGCAGGGCACATGGGGTTATGGGAGGTTATGGGGTCTCTGCACCCAAAAGTCCTGCTGTGTTTCCTTTCATCAGGAGGTAACGGCATCTGCTGCGAGCAGATTTCTAATTCTGGACCTGTTTGGCCTGGGAGGTGAGTGAAGTTTAATATCTGCTTTTGAATATTTGATGAACTACTGAAAATGAGCTGATGTTTTTCATTCTTTGGGTGGGAGATCCATATTATGTAATTGGTATTAATCAGTCACCTTTGCAGAGATGTCAGGACATCTCAGTTGGTATGCAGGTATCTGCTGCTATATATTTAAGGGTTGTTCTGTTTAATTGAGATCTGAAATACACCAAGACTGCTAGGAAAAAGCCTTCTGCTGTCCTTGAAGCACTTCTAAGGGCAAACACCATACTTGCCTCAAAGCTACAAAAGATTGAGTGTTGCTTTGGCTTTTAAAGGAGTAGAATATTGGTCAAGGTTTCTAAAAAGATATGCATTTCCTGGGAAGAACTGTACATCATTTTTTATTTTCCATTGTAACTAGCAAGCAGTAACCTAACAGAAGAGTCTCAGTTAGCAAGGAAAATTGTTTTGAATCTCAGAGAATAATTCACAATCTTATTGATTAAGTGACTCCTCTTCCTGCACTGATGAGCTTCAGAGATTATTTTTAAGGAGAAAGTTCTTGTCAAATAGTTTTGTGCATGTCTTAGGAGAATTGTTCTCTCCCATGTGTAGGTCCCAATAGACAAGTTGTATCCACCTGCTCTGAACAAAGACAGCCAACACAATTCATTTTGAACAGGACAGCAGGGTAGAGGATTGACTTCAAAGGTTAGATAACTTAAAGTGTGATACATAGGCCTGCAGAGACACATTTGTGCAGAAGCAAATAAGTGGTTAGTATTATAGGTGACAGTCAGCTACTACCTGTTTGTGGGATTGATTGTAAGTCATGACCCTCTGATTTATAACACATAATTTAAATTAATTCCAGCAAAACACCTTTTGATTTGATAACAGGCAGAAAGAAATCATAGTTTCATCAATGAAATACTCTTTTCCTTTCAAGCCAGATAATAAAATATTAAGGCAATATGACCTCCATATACTTTGAACCAAGCATGTGTGCACTCTCATGATTATTCTTGGCAGCGCTTTCTACTTTCTCATTTTTCATTTGTATTGCTATTGCAACCATTTTGCTGTTGTATATTTTCCTATGTTGAGTATGACTGGCTATTCTTGCAGATACTTAGAATCTAGTAATGTTTCTATGAAGGAGAATACGTGGCAGACATAGGAAAATTGCCATATTCACTTCAATCCTTATTAGGAAAGAATTTTAAAGAGTAGCAAATGCTGAAAAAACAGACATCACAATAGTTAGCAGGACCTTCAGCTGGAAGATTAATTTTACTGTAAGTATTGCTCAGCTGTTTAGCCAAAAGCCTAAAATGTCTCTTTCTTAAAAGTCTTCCTCTTTCCAACAAATCTGTAATCCTCCTCAGTATCTGAAGATACCACAGTTAAAAGTGCTCTGTCATAGATATGTGAGTGGAGGCAGGCATTATCAAACCAATTTTAAGAATGAATAACCTCAAACATGAAGTGTCTAAAATTCATTGCTATCAAAGCTGAGAAAATTACCTGGTTCTCATAATAATGAATTTAATATCAAACCTATTGAACCACACTGCTTCTTTGAGACACTAGTGAATCAGAGTGCTTAAGGTACTCCTGTAGATACATTCACAAGTTTTTGTATGAAATGGTTTGTTTGGTAATTATACAAAACATTATTAGCCTGTTGAGAAATCTGTTTGGATGTCTCTGTCAACTGTGTCCCATTGAAGCTTCATATAGTACTGTAGGCATTTTAATTAACCATGAAATGCATGTTTTTCTTTTAAAGAATACTGCACAGGATGATATTTTCTGCATTTTAACACTTTAATATCAAAGTAATTTAATTATTTTCACAGATATATTTTGAGAAACTAACAAGTACTTATCATAGCCAGTGTCAAGCCTAAAAATCAGTCATGAATTATGCTTGCAAGAATGGAAAAAAAGTCTTTCACAAAGATAAAGGTAACTTGCAGAAACACATGGCTCTTCTGTCTCTGTTCATTATTGTTCTTCAGCAATTTTCCTCCGCAAATACCTGAAGACTAAGAGTGATAATAGAAAGAAAACAAAGAGATCAGGAAAAGTAATGGAAGGGACAGAGGGAGAAAGAAGCAGCTGAATTAGTAAAAGGAAGACTCAAGTTACAGTATTCTGATGATAAATGATCTTATATAATATATTGTCAAGAGTGTTCATACAGGTTAATTTTTCTCAAGAAGATAATCTTCATTACAAGAGTTCACATCTGCAAGTTAACACACAGGAAGACAGATGAGGTTATTTTCCCCTTCATACATGAAGGTAAGAGGCCCCTATGACATTAGCATCAACCTATAATTGGTACTAATGATCATATAATTCTATGACAAGAGAATCATCATTAGTAATATTATTATTAATTTAATATTATTAATTTAATCTGAATTGGGCAAAAGTATGTAATACATCAGATGTTGACAAAATCGCCTCTGTTGAAACAAGACAGTATGGAAATGCGTGCTTGAAAATTACATAAACAAACTTTCTTTTGTCTTGAAAGTGACTGACATATACTTACTCTGAGTTTTTCTGGAAGATGAAAGCTCAGAAGAGCACAGACTCTCTGGAGATAGAGCCCCCTAGGAAGCTTGTTTTGGTTTTTTTTACAGCTGATTGATACCTGCAGAGTTAACATTTTAATGCAATTTATAGAGTCATGCAAGTCACAGAAAGATCAAATATTAAGAAAACATCAAAAGTAAAAATAAGATAAATAATGAATTTATCAACTGATGTGTTGTTGCTTGAAATTATAAAAAATAAAAAAGTGTCATGAGACCCTGCTTGCTCCTGGTTTCAAATTAAAATAGACATTCTTTTCCTCCTTCACGTCTTTCTTTTATAAATGGAGAAAAATTCTTGTTAAAATATTCTGGTTGGTAGAACAGCCTATTTTATTATAACACATTTTTGCTCACAAACAAATAAAAGGTTGTTGCACATATCATGTCTTTATTATACGTGACAAGCTGTGAATCATGTGTCCTTAAAGGAAACAGAAAGTGATACATCAGATTACCTTTCCATTATACACAAGAGCCAAGATGCAGTATGGCAAAACAGTGCTTAGAGGACATTGACATTTCATGGTGATTGGTTCTTTTTTACATTTACATCCCAGGGGAAATAATGTTAAATACACACAAGAAAACTTGTTGATGTCCAACTTGGACTTGATGCCCATCAGTACAAAAAGTTTTCATACCATTGTTGAACTTGCTTACCCAACTTGAACTGTAGAGGAAATCTATAGAAACAAGTAAATCTCTGTTATTCTGACCACAGTTTTTATCCATATGTAATGTGGCTGCACTCAAGTTTGACAAAAAATGTAAAAAAAAAAAATTGCTTTCCCAAAATATGTAAATGGAGAAATTATTTCAATTTTAAAAGAATTTCCAATTAGTAATGTGCATGTGTTTATGTAATGTGCATGTGTTTATGTAAACACCTAATTTTATTAGGATCTCTGAATACTTCAATAATATTAGCACTTTCTGTATGTTAAATGCAGGAAAAATTACTTTTATCTACAGTGAAATTTGTTTACTTACAGAGCACTCTAGACCTGGGGTTTGGTTTTTTTTTTTCACTTTGACACAATTGTCAGGAAAGAATTTAATTCAGACATTCCATGGTAAATATAATCTCCATGCATATTCACCCTACACCATGCAAAGCTAAGTCATGCAGATACCAAATAAAATCATAAATTAAACATTACCAATGTGAAGCCTGAAATTCTACTCAGTTTCCCTTTATCTGAAGAGGATTTTTATTTGTTCTCAAGATTTTACTTCTACATACAGGCACAAAATACAATGAATAATTGTATATTAAACTATTTAAATACAGGATCAGGAGAAATTAGTAAAAGCTCTGAGGTGAAAAAAATGTTATTTGATCTGAATTTGGGGAAAACAAATAATTTTTAAAAAGAAAAAATTAAGAGCAAATATAAGCAAGCACGTGAGGCAGGTTTAGGATCAGACAGCCAGGAAAAAAAAAAAAAAAATGGAAAGAGCTTTCACAATATTTCTTGTTTGCACTAGAACATTTTATTAGCTGAGTTTTATGGGCCTGTTTGCAATAATGAGCAGGAACAGCACCATGTCCAGTTTAGAAGACATCAGTGATACCATAAATCATTTTAAAACAAGGCAATTCTTCAAGGAAACAATAAACCTGTCAGTGATCCACATTTTAAATTATATTTTGTATTAATTTCAATGCCACAGGAAGAGATCTTAGAAACAGGTATTTCTGCATGAAGACTCATATTTAAAATAATACATTCAGAATAGAATTTGGAGATAAAATCTATAGCCCTGTTATGTGAACAAGCCAGATCATAATGTTTTCTTTTTTTTACTAAAAGGAAATAGAAAAGAATTCGACAATTTTGTCATTTGTTTTGTTTGTCTTGGCAACAGGGCACCCTGACATATCACCAGGAAAGGAGATGCCTGAAAGTGCAAGATTTTAAATAAAAAATGGGAATGCTTAGCTCGTGTATAGATTGAAAACACTGTGCCAATACCTTTATCGTTTATGAGAACCTGCTATTACATGATTCTGAAAAAGCAGGACACTGATTTTAGTCATGGTTATTTGTACAGCTCCATTGATTCAATTTCAAATGTTCATTAGCAGACAATAAAAAAGTGGTACAATGATGTCTCAAATAGCCAGGGTGCACAAACCCAGTGCAAATCACATACTATCACATACTAAAACATGATATGTAATGAAAGGAGACAGGCCCTAGAACCATAAAAATGCTGAAAGAAATAACACCCAGTTTTTTTCCTGGTCTTTTGGATTTGCTGAAAGGCCATTTGAAGAAATTTTGTGTGAAAGATCAAATAGAATTGGTTATTTAATGTTTCCTTCCCTCCACAAGGAAAAAACTGCAAAATTTATAAACATATTTAAAATATCTGTCTTTGTGAGAACTGGTTCATTGTGGAAGCTAGGATTATTCCTTGGGAACTTTTTTACCTGGAATCAACTTCAAGAAATCAAAGAGAAAGCAAAATTTGTGCCTATGGGTCATTCATTTGGTCAGTGTTAATTTTCTAGGGTTTTTAACATGATTTGAAGTCTTCAGACACTTTTGAATGCTGTATCCATACCATGTGTCAAACCAATTCAATCACACAAAACCTCAAGCACCGTTGTTCTTAGTTCTTGGATATTTATTTGCATATGAAAGGACAAACTTGGACTCCATATATGAGAGACTCTACATGCTATAATATATAGATCACTTCATAACATTTACATATGCAAAATAGATACTAGTATTGAACAAATATATGACCTTGAGTACCAGTAGTTTCATCATCCATCTGCTGGTTTCCACTACTTTTTTTTTAACCTTATGAATGTAACTATATATAGTTATGTTCACATTTTCAAAGGTCTCTTACTCCCATTTTTATTTATGGACTAAGAGAAGGTTTGGTGGACAGTAAAACCTTTCCATGTGAGGAACCAAGCTGTGCACCTGTAGAATGTCAACTCCTTCGACCGGCAGAGAAGCAAAGGGAAGGCTGATTAATGGATATTGCCAATTTTTAGGTACTAGAAACCTGCTTTGAAACTTCTTACCTGACTGGGCTGTTTTGGCAGATGCTCATGTCCTCCACTAGGAATGCCACTGTATCTGTACCCAGGGATTGTGATTTTTTTCTCCACCTACCTTTTTTTCTGCTACTTTAATGCACACAGCACATGAGTATACCCTAGAACAAGCTCCCAGAAGACTGACTGTAGCCAACTGAGTTGCAATGATTTAAATCTGTTGATCCTTCACCTTTGCTTACCCACTTAGCAGCCCAGACTCCAAAAAACCTGACAGCCACAAATTTGGAAGCTGAGCAAAGTACACAGATTTTATTCTAATGGCTGTAAAAAGGAAGACCTTTCAGTAATGCCACTGTAATAATAATAATTTTATACCAGCTTTGTGCTGACAAAAATGACTATCTGTAGTGCTTAATGGGAGAGAATTTGTTTGCACCTGGCAAGTCTCTTGTCTCTCCCTGTATTCTAGTTGGGGACAGATGCCATGAATGTTTTTCCAATTTGATATAAAGTGCACTAAAACTGCTGCAATAAAAATATTTATATTACTGATAACCTGAGAGGTTGGGATGCAACATGAGCAACAGACATAATTAACCTTCACATGCAAGTAAGCATCATTCATTTGTGCCAGTATTTTGGCAAATGGGCATGGTAACCACAATGCTGATGTATCATAAGACTCCTTAATAATCTGCTCCATTTCTTCACTTAGATTTGCTGGCATATCTCGGTTCAGGTGTTCGAAGGTTAGTTTCTGAAGAAGTTCGTGTGCTGCTAAAGCTGCATGGGACGGTTGCTTGGTAACAATACCTGTGGCATAAAAAGTATTGTGTCCGCCATATTCCTGTTCTTACCCCATTTTAAGGGACAGCGAAGAATTACAGTGAAGATATATTTTATTTAAGGAGCCTGGAAGATCTAAAAGAACTGTTACCTGAGAGACAAGACTGAAAAGGAAATTCTACAAAACCAATATACCATTGGAGACTACCTTCAGTAAACCACTACAGAATTAAAATAGCTTCCATTTTAACATTCTAGATAGCTGCCAAGGGAAAATAACCTGCTTCCAGCTGCTTTTTGGGTGACCAACCCCAACAAGACAGCCAAGCACTTTAGAGAACAGTTAGACATAAGATCCTCCATGTTTTGGCCTCAGGGGGACTTCAAATGTGTTTAAACTTCAGTCAGCTAGACCGTATGTTGCTGTCTGCAGCTATAACACTCGCTGGGCGCTACACCAGTCTCCTCTCTCAAAAAGAAACAGAGCACCACACAGCAGCCTGCAGTGCTGCACAACTCTCGTGGCTCCCATGACCCATGTAGCTCCTTGTGGCAAGACAAAATTACTACCTATTATCAACAGTACCAAATCCACAAAGTGACTGAAGCAGCATCAGCTGACCAGATAACACCTTTTTTAAGTCTCTGTAAGGGCTGGATAGTACCTCTATAATTCCTCCTCATATTCTCAGCTGTTCCACTGTTTTACTAATAGTTTTTTTCCTGTGTCTACCCATTGGGGCAGGGAAGGAAGTTAGTTGCATTCTTCAGTAATAAATACAGACTAAACAATGAATGAGTGACAGAAAAACTCAGATAGATAGATAAAAGGTATATTTTGTCTGCCCACTTAATGGAATCATGGCTATTACCATGGCTGCCAAACTGCAGTCTGGAAATCAGTGAGCATATGTGAAGGATCTGAGGGCCTTGCTAAAGAAGGACCTTTACAGCATCTCAAGTTTTATCTGCTTTGAGGTTGTGCAGAGTTCTGCTGATCCTAAAGGGTTAAGATTACTTGAGCTTGGAAAAAAAAATGTACTGTACTACAGAACCATAGAATAGCTGGGGTGGAAGGCAGACCTCTGAAAGAGACCTCTAGATATTGTCTAGTCCAACACTATCATTCAGAGCAGTGTCAGATGGAGCACATAGCCCAGCACTTTGTCAAATCCTTATCTCAGAGGAACTCTAGTCCATAGGCTTAACTCTTTTCAAGTATCTATTGAGTCCTTAGAAGCTCACTCTGACTGACACTATAAAGCCAGATGTGACAAGTTTGAAAGTAAGAGATAGGGTCTTCTAGCCGAACTCCATGTTTATTACAGTCAAAGATGTTTACCTATTAATTGTAGCCTCAAGTCCAACAACCTCTGACTGCTTAGAGCAAATCTTTTAGCCTGACATTTTAATTTTTACTTTAAAACTTCAAATGACAAAGAAGTCAGAACATTCTTTGAACAAATTATTCTAATGAGTAATTTCTCCTTCAAAAAAAAAAAAAAAGAATGCAGTATCCAAACTTTTCAAGCAACATGGTTCACATATCTGCTAGATTAACAAGTCTTCTATTGTCAGGACTTTCCCCCAGATATATATTTATGGACCTTAATATTAATATTTGTACATGCTCTTAGATAAGATATATCCAGTAGCAGTCACAGCATAGTTTTCCATGCAATTTTAATAATTATTGAATCACTGTTTTGCTGTGCTATTACTTAGGTAGACGTGATATGATCCATCTCAGCATATCCTATAAAGAGCTGAAAGGAAAGTAAGCAGTGCTGGGTAGCTACTGCAAAGTAGGAAGAAAAAAAAAAAAAAAAAAAATCTAGCCCTTGCTGTGAAGTTTATGCTCAAATCTCCAGCTGCCAGAGATCACACTTTCTACATTTTGTTGTCATGAAATGGAATCTTAACCTTGGGCATAACACAATTTCAAAGAAACAGCTGCTAAACAATAAAGAGGTAGAAGGTTTTGCAATGCCTGTGTGTTTTCGTCTAGGGAAGTTGTTTTATTTTTTTATTGTTAACCTAGTTTAATCCAGCCTTACTCATATTTTGTAATTGCTCAGTCTGAAGAGTAAAATGTGTGCCTCTCTGAGGATAGCTATATTGCATCCAGTGAATTCCATCTAGGCAAGCAGAGCCCATGATCTATTATAACCTAGCACCTGTCACTCCTTTCATCCCTGAAAACCTCCCCATGCCAAAATACTTCAATCACATCAACAAAACTGTGAAAAAGAAAGAGCCTGGAAATATGTTAATGTTATGACAGCGCACTTCCTGACACAGTCTGCTCTTTCTTTCTGAATTAGGTAACTATGGTTGTATCAGTCCCAGATTTATGGTACCAGCATTAAGTTTGCTTTTGGAGAGCTGGAGGCTTTATACTTTTACAACAGTAATTTATTTCTTCTGGAAACAACACCAGGTGTAGAACATTGGCTAGCTGAATTCTTCAGAAATTTGTAACTTCTGAACAATGCTGAAATTATGACAATCTCTCAAATTGCTTTCTTATTTGAATGCAAGATGTACACCTGTCTAGCTAAGAACAAATGTCAAAATTCTTCACTGAGTTTCTCCCTAGACACCCACAAATAAGGATCTCACAGTAATCCAAAATTGGGAAGCTTAGTATTAGATAATATAGATACCTGACAGTGGTCATCCTGTAATCCTTGCTTTGTGCCTGAATACTGAGCAGTAATAGCTGTGCTGCATGCCTCTGGAGCACACTCTCTAGCCCTTACCAGTGCTTGCTTCTGGAGACTGGTTACTGAGCTGGATGGAGTGCTCTGAGTGACTGGTCCAGCATCCATCTTCTCACAAAGGCCCCTTAAAAACAGTTTTCTGAATAAATAATGCTAGTACCATTTCAAAACTCACTGAAGGCTCTGAAATGTCACCTATTGGCCTCTGTGTTTATCATTTATAAGAAAATTAATTAAGCTTTCTCTGGGCTATTCTTCAATGAGCAACTCGATGAGCTGCATTGGTAGGCTGCCTGTGGCCATAGCCTGCCTCTCTCCCCACCAGCTACATCAGATGCATGCAGTATCTCAGGTAGGCAAACATCTACCTTTGGGAAATCTACAGCTAATTACTATTTATATTTTCAATTACAGGAGTGTAGGAGTAAATTTCTCTACCCCTCTTTGTAAATTCTTAGATTATAATTAAAATATCAGCAGTATTTTTAAGAGCATCTCTTTCCAAACTCTATACTGAGCCTAGTAGCTTATCATTAATATTCCTCAGCTAGTCAAATGTTCCCCTCGCAGCTGTGCTCTCTGTGGTATGTGGTGGAGGTGGTTTAAACAAAAAACACAGGAAAGGAACACTGTAGTCAGCCTGGAATAATACACTGCTGTCTGGAAGACCCCAGGCACTTGGTACAGCCTGGGCTTCAAAAGCAGACATACATGTTAACATAGATAAGGTCTTCTTTGAGGTAGAATAGAGGGACACACCAAGAAAATATCTGAGAAAGACAGCTTCCCAAGACACCCACTTGCAGATGTTTGTTCAAGCCAGAGATGGAGGTTGCATGCACTGATTACTCTCTCCCTGCTTTTTCACACACATACATGGACTAAACCTTTGCCTGGCCTCAAACACCTTTCCAAGTATTGGTATGTGGGCTCATCCATAATTAACTTTTTCCTTTTTTATTGACTGTGGTTCTTACTAACCTGGTGATATGCTGAGAAGAGAAAGACTTGATTCCTCCATCAGGAGACCCAGTATATATGACAGAGTTGACCGCTTCAAAGGAAAACATACAGCTGTGTGTCTTCCTTGCCAACAACCCTTTGCTTTTCCCTCCAGTCTTCCTGATTAGTCATAGATAAGTCTGGGCTCATGCTTCCTTGACACTGGGGAACTGTCACTCATAGACATCCGTCTCAGTTAAATATACAATTATATCCTATGTTACTTACTAGTAGCAGAAAGTGTGGGAATAAGCAGAAGCGAATGTCTCTGTTTAAATCTTCAGCAAGAAAAGCAAAGGGTTTCCTTGGAGTACTTGGGAGAAAAGAAGCAGCAAACAAATGGGATAAGTAATTTACCAGTAATGAAGAGAAGGGTCCATAAGTCTCTATGTGTGCATAAAAAAAATAAGACATTAAGAAGATGTCCCATTTCCTAATTCCTCTGAGATATTCAACTGGAAAATCATTAATTTGTTATTTGTTTGCTTTATATGAATACAGAAATCCTTCCTTTGCTTTATATTTGCAGAACACAAACAACAGAAAATTCATATGGTGTCATCTCCAAAGCAAACTGTGTAGAAAACAGTACTGTGTGCTGTGCTGGAATATAAGGGATTTGTCTAATTCCAAATATTTGAGCAAGTATCTGTGCATAAGCTCTGAAGCCAGCTCCTACTCCATAATGCTGTCATTGTCCTTGTTCATGGAGAAATCAGGAGAGTTTTATTTCAGAAGTTCCAAGCTCTATCAGAACTAAAATGTCAAAAAATTTATATTAAAGGCAGTCAGTTGTCAGCTCCACAAATTTATGTCTTTGGTGATGCTGTATCAGTAATATATAAGGAAAAACTTCTAAAGGACTGATGTTGATGCTGTTATGTCAATTTTTCATTACTTTTTGACAGCTGAATGCATACCTTATGTAAGGTAAGATTTCTGAATCCTGGTTACAAAAAAACCCCAACAGATAAAAAAATCCAATCAGAAATTAGAAAGTTGTTTCCTGTTTAGATGTTTATTTTTACTCACAGATAAGTAAATGTGTTTGTATATATATATTTAAATACATGTATGGTTGTGTAAATTATGCACCTATCTTTTTCCATCTGCATATATAAAAAATTTAATCAGCATTTTGGATATGTATTATCTATCACTCACTTTTATTTGTGTTTCTTCAGTATTCTGTCTTACAATATTTTAAAAGACCTTACTTCAATGATAGAGGTCTTGTTTTAGCAGACCTAATGTAAATCTCGACACTAGTGACAACCAAAAGTAGATGGATCCATTCTGTTCTACTGAGACAGTGGCTCAGAACTACAACAAATCAATGTAACAGAATCATACCAATACAGACAGTGTTTTGTAACTGCATCTGCATCAGCTAGCTGATGGGAAGGAGTTTCTGGCTTCAGATTTTTTGGTGTGTCTTATATGAAAACAAGCTGTACACAAAACCACACTTGACTGATCTAATTGCTTTTCTTTTCCATCAGAAACATTAGAAAAAGATGTAAATATTAAGACTGTACTTTTCCTTGTCTCAGTTTCATAAACAAGCAAAGATGATAAACTGCATTTTCAATAGGAAGGATTTTCTATCCAGTAAACCAGTACAGCAAAATCCAACAAAGTTCTCCCAAAAGAGGCCTTTGCCTAGTCAACAGAAAGCTAGATGAAATGCTGTGAAAACTGTCTGGTGTTTTCACAGGCTGTTTACAGTGTAATAAAGATGAGATAGACTCTTCCTCATTTCATCCTCCCATTTGTGTTCCTTCATTTTAAGATGAGGCTAACAGGAAAATGAATTCTTAACCTTAATCCCTCCATGCCCTCCCCTTTATTTATTTACTTATTTGTTAGTTAGTTAGTTAGTTAGTTTGTTTATATACCTGTATATGGGGCTTACATTATTTCTAGGTATAAAGCAGGAGAACTGTGCAACTCCAGTGTCTGCTTTGCTAGGTTCTGGGAAGACACTTGAAAGAGACAGACCTCACTCAGGCTATCTGTGAAAGATGGATAAAATAGTAGGTAGAAAAGAAATAGTTTCCTTCCTCAGGCTTTTTGTGTGTGTGTGTTAAGGTGTGGACAGCTCAGAAATTGTACCTGTTTTTCCTAAGTCTTCACAGGAAACATATTACAGAACCATGACTGATTCAACATCCACTGTCCCACTAAGACTTTGAGCACAAATCAAACCTTCCCTTCTTATTATCTTTCTTTTGAAAAAGATCTTTAGCGATGAGAACACAGGCACAGCCACCCATTTCTCCTCTTCATGACAGATATAAATTGTTAAATATATACATACAGAATCTGAGGGGTTTTTTGCTCAAAGACTAATATGACAAGAAATTTGATTAGGATCCTTTTCTCCAAAAGCACTTTAGGCTAAACTCCAGGACTAATACATCACAGAGAGCTGTGAGACAGCAACAAAGAATAAATTGTGGAAAGCAAGCTATTAAAGCTAGAAGATTGTTCTGTTTTCCTTTTGGTCTTTATCTGCATTTATTAGTGGCTTTTTTTACAGATTAGTTTCAAGGATCAGATTGTACAGCAAGATCAGATTCCTTTGGGGCTTTGCAACCTGCACATGATGTTAAGTTCCCATTCTCCCAGACTATCATAAAAAGATTTCAGTGCAAACTGAGGTAATTTTCCTACATCTGATTTCTTTGCCCAGATTGTTTGTTGTTGGTTTGTTCTATCCTAATCTGTTTATTTCAAGAACATTTTTAATGATATAAGACCTGTCCTTAGGGTAATTTTGAGGTCTGTCTAACCCAATAGACTGTCTTTTAAGCAACAGATGCCTCACCAGAAGGAAAGAAAGCCACTTATCTATTCTTCCTAATTTATGCTTAAATTTAGCTAAATCCTGTAACATAGAAGATTACATCCTTGTTAAAACTTTGTTTCTCCCTATAGCTTGTGTTTTGAATCGCCCTTTAACTTCTAATTATTAGTTGCAAAAATCAATGTCAGAAGTAAGAATTTCCTGCCAGTTTTTATACTCTTCAGATGTTTCCTGGTCAGAAATGTATGTTCCACCTGAACATTAGTTTTTTAAACAAGTTTTTCACAGTAAGATTACAAATCTTCTTTCATCTGTGGAGAAATTATTTTGCTATCATAGTACAAGAGTTCAAAGCAGGCAGAAACCTCTTTCTGTACCCTATAAGACAGCAAGTAGGATATGCTATAAAAATTATTCCTCTCTTATGTTCAGCATATTAACATTGCCACCCTTCAGATCCCATCTGGTGAAACTGAAAACAAAATCTTTGAAAAATACAAAACAATGAGTCCCATGTGTTACTTTAAATGTCCCAAATGCAGATTTGCATTTTGTATACTAAGTGGTGCCAGAAAAGAGGGAGAGGAAATAGACAGGAAAGAGACAGGAGCAGAATTCTGCATTCCAGCTGGGAAAATCATGCAATGTACATGCTTTAGCACATGCTTTAGGGTGTCAGTTCACCTGCCCAAACTCTGGAAATAGTCAGTGGTATGCCAGAAAGAGTTTGGTAGACAACCATGTATCAACTGGGATCATGTTAGTTGCCATTAGCCGGTTACCCTCTGACAGTTTTTAAGCTGATTTAGGGAATGAAGAAAAAGGAGTACAGCATTTAATTATTTAATACTTTTCCTTACCAGCAACCAAAACCAGCATCCCACAGTAATTGTAGCTGAAAATCACAGAACACAAAGACTAAAATAGTCAGTTTAACAACTATGAAGTTAAAAAGCAACTAAAAAGTTAAACCCACATTTTATTTCTCTGATTTTTACCTAGAGAAAAGCAAAGTAAATTAGGAGCAGCAGTTCTCTGGGAGAATATTCTAAATTCCTGAAATAGCCCTTTAGCTTTCTAAACAATAATTTGCCAAAGAGCAATTTTTAAGAAGTTCTGCAGGAAGAAATTGGCATAATTAGTCCTTCTTAACCAAATAGAACAGGCACTCCAGCCTTTAGTCAGTTATAGAGGCTTTAAGCAATGTAGTTTTCTACATTCATTAAACAGAACCTGAAGATCATGTATCCTGTGCCCAGAAGCAATCAGAATCGTAAAAGCTGCACTATATCTCTGAAAGCTAATCAGCAAGATTCCCATCAATTAAACAGAAATTCAGTAGTTAGATATTTCAGTTGTCTTTGTTCTTTAAGATGCAAGTGAGGTACAACTTTCTTTTAGGTAACTGCGTTCATTTAAGATAATTTTTCAAGATTTTTTCTAAATCAAAAAACTCTATTCATAAACATCATGAAAATGTATTCCCCAGCAACAGAGATCCTGGTTAGCAAAGCTTTATATTAATATAGAAAATAGGTTTCTGTATAAATTCATGGAGCTGACTGGAGGAAATAAACAGAAATCACCATATAAGACTTGCTATTACTGAATTAATTCTTGCTTATTACACTTAATTTAATAGACATTTCTTTATTCTTTTCATTTACTGCTAAATATATGAATTGAATAAAATTCATACCTTCTGTTATGAAAAGTAGCATATTATAACAGCTCCAGTATGTAACTGCTTCCTGAATACATATGTGTGTGCTCCAGACAATCAAGTTTACCATTTCACAGACCACCACACAGCATGTCTTCTTTACCTGTAACCCAGTTTAGGTGGAAGTTCAATTAATTTCCACTTTCTCATTTCCAAATTCCTAAATGAATTAATGGTAAATCACATCAGTGATTATCTGTAATCCCTCTACTTGCATACGGCATATGTCTGTCAGCATCTGTGTGTCATTTACAGAGGCTGACATAAAACTTTCAAGCAAGTCTTTTAAGTAATGGGAGAAGCTTTTCAGTCAAGCATTTAGGCAGTGGCAGAATAACACCAGGACTCTCACATAACACAACCCCTTAAACTTCTGGTTTAAACTAACATTTTCTGAAGTGATTATAGTAATGACTTAATTTCAAAGAAACAAGTTATTACTCTTTCTACACTTTTATTTCTCTTGAGAACATATAACACTGAAATGGCATTATTTCCCCTAGAAATGCAAGATCACACAAATCTTGCCACGAATGGGTGTACATTCCTCCACCAACATATATGAGGCCAAGAATCTGAATAAATGTGTCCTTAATACTAATTCTGTTCTCGAATTACTTAAAGTAGGAGTATCATAGAATTTATTTTTTTTTTGGGGGGGGGAGGGGGGGAGGGGTTAGGGGGTTGGGGTAGGGGGGAAA
>NDXB01000055.1:103282-128980 GCA_002631895.1 Agapornis roseicollis
TGGGGGGGGGAGGGGGGGAGTGGTTAGGGGGTTGGGGTAGGGAGGAAATAATTCAGTTATTGGTTAAAAGGAAGTGTATTTGAAGTTATTAGATATCATTATGAACATCCATCAGTCATAAAAATGAATCTATGATGGTCTATCTTTAAAAATGCTATTCTCAACACTATTCTGCATACCAGCTATGAGTAATTTTTATGTATCTTTTGCTTGTCTCACCTTTTGATCCAAAATACCATTAATTAGAGAAATTCTTTCCATTACCATTTCAAAAGGTCTTATGCAAGAAAAGGGACAGCTGATTTTTTTAAAACACAGGCAGCAGGACTCATAACTGTTCATAACCTTATGCAATAAATACAGTGATATTAATCTCCACCCAGAAATGAAATGTACATCAATACAGCATGTAAGATCTTCCTTCAGTACAGCTTTTAGATCTGTCAACACTTCTTTGAATGATTCTTGCCTCATGTCCTGCCCAACTGATTTATATGCACCTTATGGGTTTTTAGAAAGTTATAGCTTCAGCTCTTTTTTGGCAGAACTTTGATCTTAAGGATACACAGCTAATATAGCAGTAGGTCTGCTCTCCATCTAAATCAGCAAAGCTCCAGTAGTTCCATAGGCAGCATAATGATTTATGAGAGTTGTACACATCCTGTAGTCCCTGAAATTGTCCTCTTTGTATGATCTAAAGACAAATCTGAGTTAAAGTGAAATAAATATGTCTGAAAGCTAAATTTGTTCCATTACCCTGACATTCATCATCACTTACTGTGCCCTATCTGATACCTTACCATTGTTTCCAGATTCCATTAAGTCCAGCAAAATTTGTAATTAATGATTGATTCCATTTGTTTCCTGGCATTGTATCTGTAGGGTTGCTGTCAAAGGAGTGTTGCTGGATTACACTTTTACTTATTTATTTACTTTTTTCAATCTCAGTGGTTTAATGAGCCTGCATCACCTCCAGAAAACTGATGACAGGACAGTAGGAAAAATGACTGCATTAAGGGACACAGCTTCTGGTACTTTGTAGCCCTGCTTGCTTGTAAGCCTCTGGAATCTGTGCATGTGCACACTAACAGAAAAAGCAGAACATCTGAGCATAAATTTATGGCAGCTTTAGGAACATCTTTTTTTTTTTTTTTAAGTTGAATTCAGTTTGTTTTTTGTTGGTTTTTTGTTGAATTTTTTTGTTTGTTTATTTTTTTGTTTGTGGGGATTTTTTGTTTTTTTGGTTTTTTTTTTTAAGCAGAGCAGTATTTAAACTGGTTTAGAAATCAGGGGTAGCTGCTTCTGCTACCCACACACAGTGTAAACTTAATAACAGAAAAATTCCAGTTCCCCACAGATGTTAGGGAAGTTAATATATGCCTTTAGATAACATGTGAGACTAGAAACAGTAATTTATATTCTGCTCTCAGATTCAGTTTTTCAGAGAGAGTAAGTTGCATTTCTCAGTGCCCAAGGTGAGATCTTCAACAGCTCTAAAGGAATGTTCCTTTAACCTCAATTGCTGATATATCTGCCTCTAAAATCTTCTTGAACCTTGGCTTCCCACAATTAAGTATCTGGAATTTTTATTTTCCAAGATGTCTAAAGTGTAGCTATAAGCTGAGATCATTCATAAGTTTTGCAAAACATCCTTCTTAACAGCATTTGTAGGAAAGTTTTTAAGAAAAGTTTTAGTGTACTCCTTAAAAGATAGCTTTATTTGTTTAAAATGCCCATTGTGAACATAATCACTCTAAATAATTCCATAGAAGTACATGTTTTAAGGAATTTAAATATTGGATAATTTTATATTGCAGTAGAGAGTAACACATTACTTTTATTTCAAACACAACGAGTTGACAAAGCACAGTCTAAATAACACTATTATAGAATTCATATGACCGTTATATTTGATAAAATCCTAACATACTTATCTGTGGTATCTTTCACACATGGCAGTTTCACATGTTCGCAGCAGAATAATAAGCTATGGAAAAATGAGTGTAAATCTGAAAACAAGGGATAACTAAGGTGCATCTGCAGCCCACATACTGATCACAGATGATCACACAATTTGTCAAAGAATAGTCTCTGTTCTTCTCAACCATTCTCTCAACCATGAAACACATGGTAGCTGATTTCTTTTTTTTTTTTTTTCCATTTAGAAGAAAGCAACAAACACACACACGATCACTTTGAAAATATGTAGGTTGTTTCAATGTCACAGCCCACTGATGAAGCTATGGAAAGAACAGGCAGCTTAGTGTTGTATAAACCCTGAGGCACCCACACCCTCAGAAAGAAGCTGCAGGTAGTGAGTATGAAAGGGACTTGCCTCAGCAAACGGAAAGTACTTTCAAAACGTGTTAAAGAGTTAAGTGCTGTAGAGATTCCATCATCTTTTCTCTGTAGTAGCTTTTATGAATAGCATTGGGGCAGCACTAGAACAGATATCAAAGAAATGAAGAAGGGTAACAGCTGGGTAACAGCTGGGTAAAAGCTGGGTAACAGCTAACTGGGTAACAGTGGGTAACAGCTGTGCTATAAGGGACCTTATTCTATGCTCATGACCTTGACCTATCGAAATCATGACAATTTGTATATATAAAATGCTGAAATCTTGGACTATTGTGTGGGAGAAAAATTTCCCGACAGAAAAATGAGAGAAAACCTCAGTTCAAATTAATAATTTCCATTCCTCTGCATAAAAATTACCTGTCAAGGGAATAATAAGGCCCTTCATTGTGCTTCTACCAGGATAAAGTGTTGCCAGGAATTTAAGGGAGAAAGCTGAACAAGCTGACCTTATTTAAACTTCAGTCTACCTAAATTCTGAAAAGCACTTACATCTATAAAACAGCAGTCAGTGGATAAAGGGGAAAAGACTGGAGAAATGAAGTTTACCTGTCTTTTCCTCTAAAATGCCAATTATTGTGCATTACTTGCTGAGCCCGGTGGGTCATAACCTTGAATACCCAAATGCTCACCACATGGTTAGAAAGACTTCCTTTGTGAGAGACTTATATAAAGGAATCTAGCCAAAACACAGACTTAATTTCTATTCTATCATTTACTTGATTTAAAACTTTCCTGCACAGAAACTGCACAGAAGCAAATCCCAATAATGTGTCAGGACCGAACACAGAACACAAATCAAAAGTCCAACTCAACAGTTTTCACAGCAATGACCCTCCAGAGTGGTATCACTCTTTGGTTATGCTAAGCAAATCTGTCACCAAATTCCTGACCATTGTGCTTTGATCCTTTTGCTTAGAAATTCAGTGTGATGTTCATGTGCTTGTCATGAAAAAATCAGAAGTGAAAAGGAAAATACTGACAGCTCTGACTTCGCTTATAACTGTTGCATTGTCTGTGAAGTCATGTTATCCAGCATGTTAGTGCAGGTGTTTATGCACTCTTCCATATTGATAACAGAAGGGGAGAAACTAGTGATCTCTTAACAAACACAAATTAATCCTTTTAGACTTCCATGATCTTAATACAACAGCATGCATTGAATCAAACTGAATAAGCTTTAGCTCGTTCATTTGTCTTAAATATTTAACAGGCAATCTACACAGGAAAAAAAGTTCACTTTTCTCCTAAAAACCAGTCATAGTGGAAAGACATACCATTAATTCCTGTTCAGGACATGATTTAAGTTTTTATGATTTCCTTGACTAGTGTATGATTTTCATGTCTATGGAGTACTTAATGGAATAGTCCTTACTCTGATTAAGCCTATTATTAATTATTGTGATTGTTTCTTTTGTCCTCTGCCTTGTTCCAATATCTCTAAATCCTGATCATGGAAGACACAGTTGGACAAATTCTGATCTTAGTAAGACTGTCATAAAGTGAAATATTTGACTACTTTGAGTCAAAGGAATCAGTCCATATTTATAAAGGCACAAAACAAAGACCTGGACAACTAGATCAAAGGTAACCAAACACAAAATTCATCACTACATCCTCATGAAAACACAGCAAACTACAAAGACCAGTAGACCTTCTTAAAGAAAAGATAAATGAGGGGGTAAGTGATCCAGAAACAAAACAAAATGAAACCAACCTTTACCAACAAACATTTAAAAAGTGCTGAAATATCCAGAACACAAGAAAACATTACACACAGAAAACATCTTCACTTCAAATGAAAAACCTATGAAATCAAAGCCCCAAGTGAATAAAAGGAGCTAAAAAATAAACAAATCTCTGTCATGACAAAATAGGACAAGATATTGAATAGATATAGGGAAGTGGGTAGATTCTGAAGGTCAGGCAAAACTACTAAAAGTAAATATGCTTTTGAAAAGATATAATTTCTTCTTAAAGTATAAAGGAGTTGCTTCAGAGCAACTGCAAGCAGTTAACTGGGTTTTTTCTCCCCATGTAAAAAGAGTAAAACAAAAAGGTTCTGCTTCTGAAGAGTGGCAGTTCCTTCCCCCTACCTGTTTCCTTCACTCTCAAAATAAACTCAAAAGTATTCAGATAATGTTTCAGGGGGAGAGGGGAGAATGTTTTAATATTTTGTAGCCTATACTTCCACCCAAAGTTTTACTCTTTGTGGATTATCTGAAATCTGGGACATCATCTATATACAGCTGTATGTAAATAGCAGCAGCAGATTGATGTGAACTCTTCTGGTAATCATGGCACTTAGCAGATAAAGTACTTCAGTTGTCTGTGGTTCTCAGGTAAAAATCACACAATTGCAAATGACACGGTAAAGATGGCTACCTTTCCACAGATTGGAACAGTCAGGTAAGAAGTTTTATATATAAACATAGAAAACGAAGTCTACAAAATGCTGCTCTTCCTGTACCAGTTAGATCGGTAACCAGCTTTCCTATGTGGTCTTTCCTGACCTTCTGTGTTGCTTAACATAGGCTAGAAAAGACAGTAACATAGTCACAGACTAACCAGCAAATATTTTTGGATCCCTGCATATGGAGATGGGCAGAAGGCGTCTCTTAAGACCAATCAAGACTCTGAAGTAGTGTCCTTGCTTGCTAGTGGCTTCACTATAGAGGCAAATATGGTTAATGCGTCTTCCTAATTGTCTACAAACAATTGATTGCTCTTGCTTGCAGACAGTACAGAAAGTAACGATTCTCCTTGGGATACTGCTGATTGGCTTAGTGTGAGCAATTTTTCTGCTTACAAGATCACCTTGCTATGATGAATTTTTTAATCTCCAACATTTAGACATCTGCTGGGAAATCTTCAGATGTTTAGTTACCTTGACTTTCCAGATTCTTTGTTTTGTGGTGATCATTCAAAGAGAAGCCAAAGATCAGGTCCCTGACCACTTAATATTCTTTACTGTGGGTTTTGAAGTCAAACATTACTTCTTCACTCTTTCTTACTGAAGTGTTTTTAAGAACTTTCTTAATTCAATGGAAATTGTTTACTTGTTTGTCAAATCTATTTATATTTTAATATTTCATATTTTCCAGCTTTGCAGAAATTGAATAGTATAATAGAATCATCTCCTGATTAAAATTCGACTAATGCTTTATGCATGTTTTGGACTGTTAAGAAGGCATAAAGCTATCCAAAATTCATTCAATTCTTGTGGTTTTCGTCCTACACATGTTTCTAGGTCTGACTTTTCCTAACTCTGATATTACAGTCTATTCTCTTCTTTCCTATACTGCAAAAGGCAGATTATACTTCAGTTCTTTCATTCCAAATCTAACAGGAACATTTTTTTAAAGCTGTCACTTTGTTAATCATTTTGTAAAAGCTATAGCAACAGAGAGAATATTTCTTTGTTTCTGTTGATTGTGACAGACATTATGAATTACCATTTATGTATAACCTTTTCAACAGAAATTTTACAGATTCTTAAAATCAAGTGATAAAATACAACATATTATCTAATGCCTGCACCTGGGTTTTCAGGCAGAACTGTCCTGACCATTCCTCCCTTGCAGAGAACACCAAGGCTGTGCTTTCATCATCCAGCTGTAGTGGAGGTAGAAGTCAGGTCTATACAAAAGGATCCTAGAGGCCCCTGATGCTTCTAGCTGAGCATGGTGTGATTTCTCTGTGATGTTATATAAATTGAGAATTTAGGGACAGGTTATCAGCTTTATCTCTTTTCATTGCTTGCACTATATGTGCAAGATCATTCATATGCAGAGCACTGGCTGACTACTGCTTATTTTTTTCCCTTGGGAATGGTCTTTCCAAAAAGCTCTAGATGCTGCACAGAACAAAACTAATGGAGAAAAGTTCCTCAAGTCTTCTTATTCATGTCATGATGTGTAGACTAAGAATTATTTGATATTTGAGTTAAAAGACTTTGCTCAGATATGCAATTGGATCCTCCAGTTGCTAAAATGTTTGAAGATTATTGCACCCTCACTTGGTCTTCATACAGAAATTATATAAAAACCATCTTTGCCTCTTCTACTTCGGTTTCCAAATACTTTCTCCTGAAGATCTCATTTTGTCACCATGTCCTATCTCTTGTAATTATTTTTCCCACTACTAGTCCCAGAAAAGCTGGTCACAAGGATAATAACATGTAACGTGATGTGGTGGGTTGACCCTGGCTGGACTCCAGACTCCCACCAAAGCCGCTCTATCACAATCCATATATGAAGAACAGCTCATGCATTGAGATATTAGTCAGTAATTACCATCACGGGAAAAACAGACCCAACTTGGGGAAAAATAAGTTCATTATTATCAATCAGAATCAGAGTAGAATCTTGAGAAATAAACCTAATTTTTAAAAACACTTTCCCTTTACCCCTCTCTTCTTTCTGAGCTAAACTTTACTCCTGATTTCTCTACCTCCTCCCCCTGAGAGCTGCAATGGGACAAGGAATGAGAGTTGCAGTCAGTTCATCACATGGATTTTGCTGCTCCGTTCTCCTCACACTCTTCACCTCTTCCAGTGTGAGGCTCCTCTCACAGGAGAATATCCTCCAGTGACTTCTCCACTGCAAATCCCTTCCATGGGACAGTCTTTTAGAAACAGCTGCTCCAGCGTTGTGTCCCCTACAGGACCACAGGTCCTGCCAGGATCCTGCTCCAGCACAGGCTTCCCATGGGGTCACAGCCTGCTTTGGTGTGGGGCTCTCCATGTGCTGCAGGTGGGTATCTACCCCACCATGGACCTCCATGGTCTGCACAGGACAGCCTGCTTCACCAGGATCTGCACCATGGCCCACAGGGGAATCTGCTCCAGCACCCAAAACAACTCATCCCTCCCTTCACTGACCCTGTTGTCCGCAGGGCTGTGCGCCTCACACATTCTTACTCCTCTCTCTGTCTGCTGTTGCATAGCAGGTTTTTGTTCTCCTTCTTAAATTCATTATCCCACAGAGACTACCACCATCACTGGTAGGCTTGACTTTGGCCAGCAGCAGGTCCATCTTGAAGCTGGCAGGCATTGGCTCTGACACAGGCAAAGCTTCTAGCAGCTTCTCACAGAAGCCACCCTTGTAGCCCCCCTGCTAGCAAAACCTTGCCATACAAACCCAGTACAGACGGGAATATGTGGCTCTGTTACGCATTTAATATCCAATTTACATTACATTTTTTCCCCTTCATTCAGTGTACATTGTCCTGTAATTTACTGTCAAATGCTGCAAGTGTTGTCCAGATTCTGGCAACCTTATTCTCACTAAAATAGGACATTGCTCTGAAAATGCAAGGAGGTTGGAACCAGGTGATCTTTAAGATCCCTTCCAACCTGAACTGTAGAATGCTAAGATTCTATGATTCTATGAAAATAGTCAGATCAAATTCCTCATTGCCAAATCTGTATATACTTAAGGAGCAACAGAATATGGTGCTGCATATGTGTAACAGAAATAGTTAACCTGAGATAAGCAGTCCTAGTCCCAAATCAGAGGTGTAACAGAACATGAGGGTCTCTGCTGGGTGCCCTAGAGATGATTTCCAAGCTCATTTCAATCATTGTTCCTGGCATTAGAATGCCCTACCACCTTTCAGAAATGGGAAGACAGGTTTACTCCTTTATTTGATTGGTATTATGTATTTATGACTGTATTATTCACTGCAGTATATTCTCTGGAGTATTATAAAGATTTTGCATTTTCTAGCCACTGGCAATTAGCAGTTTAATTGTTTTGCTAAACTAGTATTAAGCTAGATAGCCAGAAGTCTCATGTAATGGCTGTATTGCCAGTCCCCATCCGTGTTTATTTCAGCTGCAAAGTCTCTTACATGATTTGTTCTTTCTTCCAAAAAAATGGTCAAGGAAATAAGTTGCTACATCCCCAAAATGAAGAAATCCTCAAAAGTCGCTCATTTGCCTGCACTCATTGTCTACTCCTTCTTCATAACACTTCTGTATGGAGCCAGATCTACAAAGAGTTAGCATGTCAATACTGTCATCATTCTGGGACTTGGTCAATAGTGAAAGATCAACAGTCCTGACTTAGGCCCCTGACTTTCATTTTTTAACATCCCCTTTTGGGGGATCATCTGCAACATCACTAAACTTAACACTAAACATGTACAATGATTATGACAATCTCCATTTTCCGTTTTTGTGATGCATTTACATTATGGACCAGTTTGCCAGGAATGATGCCTTCTGTGAAAGAGCAGGAGCTAAAATAAATTTTCATTTTAAAGTGCCACATTTCTAGGACAGTCCACATCTCAAGAAGCATTGCAGGAAGGCACTATAAAAACAGCTGGAAGTCTCCATATAAAGTTAGAAACAAGTTCCAAAACCAGAACCTCTGCAAATCTTGACTTGGGAAAATTTAACCTCATTACGAGCCCTCCCTAGTTCAGAATGTACTCTTGTAACATTGTTTTAACCATGCAGCTGCACACCATTCTCCCTTCTTTTCTGCGTCCTGATCAGGGTGGCATCCACCTGACATCATGAATAAGAAGTATGTGACATGGAAACACATGCCTCACTTTTTATTCATTTAAGCATAGCACTTTGTTCCTGTATCACAAAGAATAATGAACCTGGAACTCATGTAAAATAATCCTTGTATTTTCTATAAAAAGAAAAAAAAAAAAAAACAACCTAAAACCAAACTCATGCTATCTCATCTCTGTGCATAATGATCTTGTTACTTTATCAAACCAGAGCTCATAGCAGCCACCTTGACTACATTTTTCAGCAGTGGAAAAGATAGGTGAGTTTTGGCAGACCTTGCTGCAGTAGTTTCAGGCATGACACTGCCTAGCTATTTAATTCAGTCTCTTTCCTTTCAGTTATTGCTTTCTTTTCCACAGCTCTCCAGCAATGATGACATGATGGTGGCCATGATTCATATCCTTCCAGTCATTGTTTAGCATCAGCACTGAAGGTAAGCTTGTACTGTGCCATCAGATTGCAATTCAGAGTGGACAAATTATGAACGCACAAGACTGGTGTGACCTTGCTCTTTGTAGGTGACCTACACCAGCTAAAGTTTGGTTCAGTTTGCTTTTGGGCTGTGATATAAAGTATTATTTAGGAAATATATAAAAACATGCATATACTATAGATTCTGTTTATGAGCCTAAAATATGATCTTCTGAAGAAAAAGTTTTTTTTTTCTTTTCTTTTTCAAATTAGATGCATGGAGTTAGTGGCCTAGAGACACTACATCTGGATTAGAAAAATCTAGAAGGAAGAGGTCTTTTGCAGGCTACTAACACAGTAAGATGGATGCAAATTTTAAATAAGGAAGGGAGGCAGAAGCTGGTAGATAGAGAATGGTCACTCTGCTCTTGCTGTGTTTCTTGTACTCTTTTCCAAAGCATCAAATACAGACTAACATCAGAAAGTAGATATGGAGCTAGATGGACACTGGTATTAAACAGTTTGACAGTGCTGTGACTGCATTCTTTTGTTACCCTTATCATGCCTGTACTGGCATCATTAGGCTAATATAAATACGCACAAAAAATGTGAGTTAATTTTTTTTCTGCTGAAATCTTTCCAATGATTTGTGGCAATAAGGCATGTACAATATTACAGTGTAGTCAAATATAATTCAAGTGTAGGAAAGATTACAAATGTCCAATATCTACTCTGAAGGTGTAAAAGTTAGCTCAATCTTAGTCTCTTCTCCAGAGCCTGGGAAAAACATAACCCATTCTAAGACCAATGTTAATTTTGTTCTAGAGATTAGTAAAAGGGACAGCTAGTTTCCTATGTAATTGTCAGATAAAATTGAAACTTAAGGTATTTATTGGGATATATCTTATTTGAAATCTAATGATTATGACCTGTGGAAATGTCCTAAAAAAGCTTTCTTCCAGGAAGTATTACCTCAAGCCAAGCTCTAAATAAAATTATAAAAGACAAAATTAAAAAAGAAAATTGTATGAGTAATGAACATATTCATTCATTACACAAGAACATCAGGCATGTATTTTCTCAAAGTACACATCAGAAAAATTGGTGTTACAAAAATTCTGTCTGAACACAGGGAAAAAGAAAATTATTATGATTTGCTATATCTTGATAATGTTCTGTTTTATGCTTAACATGGATAAACCAAGCCATTCAATTTCTAAATCACTTGAGTATGGATTGGGTAAAAAGATCATTTTTTAAAAAAAAAAGTAGTGCAAAGATCAGTTCTGTAAATGGCTTTGCACTGGTGAGCTACTGTACCTAAGCAGGGACCCAGCAACAAAGCGTCATGTAGAAAAAAATTGCAGGATAAATTCTTTCTTCTTTTGCCAATACATTTTATTTAAGAACTGAGATTAAATTAAAATTTATCTGTATATTGAATGTTGTTTGCAATTCTTATAATTATTTATGAGGCCTAAAATCCCATTCTATTGTAACCTCCATCAATGCTTGTGCATATTTGGAAACTTTTTTATGGGAGCAGACAGCTAGTTTCTTCCACATTCCCACTTCTATTAATTTATATAAGCAAGTATGTGTTCTGCTGACAGGCAGGATACACAACAAAATTACCATACACTAGCTGTATATAACATGCACAGTTTACAATGACTTGAGAAACATTGATGTGTTGTGTTTAGATTTCAAAAAGGGGTTTTTGGCAACTACGATTGACTTGAATCAGATGTCCATTGCTGCAAAGCAATTGGATGCTTCTCAAACAACTCCTCCTGCCAAGCTTAGCGATTATTACGATCCTCAGGAAGATTGGAAATCTTTTTTTGCAAAGATTCAGGAAGCTACTTCTAGTGCTGATCCAAATTTTCTATTCTGGGGAGAATAGCTGCTCTATTTTGGACAATATCCAAAAGGCAAAACACTTCTTTGGTGGCATGTTAATGCTTTAATGTGAGGTGAAAACATGGTGGCAGAATATCTTGCTAATGTACAAACCTGGCTGTTGACTCTGCCAGCTTATAGAGGTAAAGATGGCCCAACCATTGAAGCAATCACTACGAGCTTTAGAGTGGTACCTGCATGTGTAACATGCAGAGTAAAGCACACGAAAGCAAACTAGCACATTATTGTGAATTGGGTATATATTTCTTTATATGTAATAAATAAGTACAATAAAGCAAATCACAGAATCATAGAATGGTTAGATTTGGAAAGGAATTTAAGATCATCTAGTTCCAATCCCCCTGCCATGGGCAGGGATGCCACACACTAGATCATGTCAACCATGGCTCTGTCTGACCTCGCCTTGAACACTGCCAGGGATGAAGCATTTGCCACTTCTTTTGGCAACCTTCCAGTGCCTTACCACTTGTACAGTAAAGAACTTCCTTATGTCTAAATCATATACATATATACACATATATGAAGTATAGAAGGAAAATTAGCAATGCATCAAATCATTACTGCATAAATGTGAACAGAGATTAAGAAGAAAGACATACCAATTACAATCAAATCATCATCCAGGTCCACACTTCAAGCTGGAAAGCCCCATTGCAGCCAATGCCAGGAGTCTCAGATAACTGGGAAAATTCCTACATGGTGCATCTACCTATAGATGAGGCTTCCAATTCAGATACAAGAGGATCTTGCTTTTATACGTTTAGAAAAACAACCAGATCTCTAATTTTTTACTCATGGGGCTGTGCATTTTCTCATGATCTCACTGCTGTCCATGCTGACAGCATGGTTTGGCCAAGTGTGAAGGTCACAGAACATCTATACACCTGTGTTTTCCTGATTTTTTTGACAAACAGTCATGATGAACATATATATACTCTACCAAATAGACTTTGACAAAAAATATTATTTGTTATGCCTCTCAGTCATGAGAGGGAATCAACTCTCTGCTAGGTTCTTACACATTACATTATGGCATCTTAATAGAAAAAAGACAGTTTACAGCTATATTTGGATGGAGGCAATGGCATGTAAACTTAAATGGGACCAGACATTCTGAAAAAATAATATTTTCAACAATGTAAAATATGATGTGTTAGAACAAAATAGATGAAAATAATCTTTTGGCATTTTATTGTGTGGCTACAGTATATGTCATTATGCGAAAAGATAAGGATTCCTTCAGCCATCATTAATGTTTTATTTTTCAAGTAAAACTAGTCACTTTTCCTGTGGTTATTAATATTTTAACACTATAAATATTTATTAAAACAGTTAAAACCTATGTTTTCTGTTGCTGAAAAAGCATGCATACCAAATTAGTCCTGGGCAAACAGTGTAAAACAGTTTCTAAGAAGATTAATTTGTTCTCAAAGTGCTCATAATCATGAACCTTTTTGTGTTTGACTTTTACAGTAAACTTGCTTCTTGTCTGAAATATATAAAATATTGAACTTTAAGTGACCATTTGAGAATAATTCTGGAAAACAAACTGTGAATTTATAAACATAAATATTCTATTCCTATCCTCAGTTCATCAGGATATGAAAGATTATCATCTGATCCAAATACACATTTTATATCAGAGAACACAGCTCAAATTTCAACTGCTCAAATTTCAACTTTTAGTGCTTATGATGAACTGCCTCTCTATAGTTTATAGACCAAGAAATACTAATGAGAATTTTTAAGACATTTTGAAGTATATAGATTTTAGGTTGTTTGGACACTGCCTGGATAAAAAGTAGTACAGCACAGTAGGAGAGCCCCATAGAGTGAAAACATTGGTTCTGAGAACCCAATACCAACATCAATTTTTTCAGGAAGTTTAAGCTGGCTGCCTGGTGAGTCAATGACTAATGAGTACTCTTTAATGGCTGAGTGTGTTAAGCACACTCCTGGATCTCTTATTCCAGGTTCATTTCTTTGGAAAGGAATCCAATTCAGAGCTCCAAGACCACCCCAAGACGCAAAACAAAGCACAGAGAAAAGGGATGACCGGGATTGTACTCCTAATCTGAAACAAAATCTGTAGTGCTGAAAGTGTACCTTATGTGAGCATTGCTTGTTAGAATTTATGATGTAAGGTATTTCTAAGCAAAATAGAACCACAAATACTTAATGTTTCTATTTTGTATTTAAATTTCTGAAGTATTCCTAAGTATCATTGTGGGAATCTAAAATAAGAACACATATACATAAATACTACACACATATATATTTCAAAGAGCATAAGCATGTACATGTGTCTTTTTTCAGGTCAGAGTCTTTTCAAACTTAACACATACATCTATAAAACTGATTCAAATGACTTTGTGATAAAGATTCCCACCTCCCACCTCCCCAGTAAAGCTAGAGCACAGACTAGCTCCCTTTTCTGAGAAATGGTGTGTTACATTAATTTCACAGTGTGTACTTTTCTGACATAGAGAAGAGATAATATAATAAATGGTCTTTTAGGAAGATCTCTAAAGTCAATATCTAAATCACCAGGGTTATCTATTTCAACAAATAAAAGCTTTGAATTATGTCACACAGCAATACAGGACTGGCTAAACCTTTAGAGTTAGCAGTATGGCAGATTAGCTTTCTAGTTTGTCATGTTTAAAAGCAGCTTCAGATTTTGGTGCCAGTTTAGCTCAGAAATAAAATGAGTTTGCAATTCTCCTGCTAATGTTTAGTGGTTAGTCTCAAGAAACTGGTGTCTGGTTCTGGATAGTTACCAGTGTTAGTTTAATAGAAACTATCATATCACTATCATAGCAGGTTAGTACAGTATCGGTGAGGTGCGTTACACTGCAAAAGGAATTCATAGCATCTATAGCTAGTTAGAGTCTTGAAAACAGCGTGCAAACAATTCACTTTAGCAAGGCCATTTTTCAAGAGTTATACCCAGTAAAGAATTAGCATTCAAATGGAATTTCCTTCTCCTCCAGCACATCAAATTTGAATCATGCTTTGGAAAAAGGAGAGGGAACACAGCTAAAAGTTGAGCAGAGAAGTGATTCAGAGCAGCCCTGTGGAGAAGGACTTCGGGGTGTTTGTCGATGAGAAACTGAACATGAGCTGACTTCAGTGTGTGCTCACAGCCCAGAAAGCCAACTGTATCCTGGGCTCCATCAAAAGGAGTGTGACCAGCAGGTCGAAGGAGGTGATCCTACCCCCTATTCTGCTCCTGTGAGACCCCACTTGGAATATTGTGTACTGTTCTGGTGTCCTCAACATAAAAAGGACATGGAGCTGTTGGAACAAGTCCATTGGAGGGCCACAAAGATGAACAGGGAGCTGGAGCATCTGACAGGCTAAGAAAGTTGGGGCTGTTCAGCCCAGAGAAGGCTGCGTGGAGACCTCATAGCAGCCTTCCAGTATCTGAAGGAGGCCCACAAGGATGACAGAGAGGGACCTTTCATTAGGGACTGTAGTGAAAAGACAAAGGGTAATGGTTTTAAACTTAAGCAGGGGAAATTCAAGCTAGCTCTAAGGAATAAATTCTTTACTATGAGGGTGGTGAGACACTGGCATAGGTTGCCCAGAGAACCTGTGTCTGCTCCATCCCTGACAGTGTTCAAGGCCAGGTTGGACAGAGCCTTGGGCAACCTGGTCTACCAGGAGGTGTTCCTGTCCATGGAGGACAGTTGGAACTAGATGATCTTGGGGTCCTTTCCAACCCTAAATCATTCTATAGAACTATGATTCTAATATGAGTCTATGATTCTGATATGAGTCTATGATTCAAAAATTTACTGTCTTGATGTACTGTCTTCTGTAGATAAACAGTACCAGTTTCAGCATTCCACAAGGATAAAAAAAAAGTATAAAATTATCATTTGAAGAAATAATTAAAAGCCTGTGTGTTACGTTTCTTTCTCTGTATAATACAAGCACACATACCCCCTTGTCTAGATTTAATGCAGACATAATAGCTGATATATTTTAATCTCCATGTAAGAATGAAAGCCCTTCCTGAACAAAACCTAACTAAATTATATGTTCATGGAACACTTTTGTATGTATAAAGGTTGTGGTATTGAGTTACTAAATATTAATTCACAAAGCTTTTATTTTATCAACTACAGATATATATTCTAAAATCAGATATTTGTATGATAAAATGGAATTTAAAAAAAAACAAACAAGGAATAAAGGAACATAACTTCCTTTTTCCTATTTATAAATCAAGTAGAGCTCTTGTATAACAACTGTATGAAAAGCATCAAAAGTTTCCATTCCTTAAGCTTGTTTTTTCACATCCCCTTGGAAATGTCTCCTAAGTGACAAAGGTTGAGTCTTGAATGTTATTTAAAATATTAGCATTTTTATAAAAGCTCATTTGAATCTGCAGTATTTCTCTATGAAATGTAATAGAATCAAATTGCTTATCCAGATCCATGCTGCATTACTCTTCTTATAATAGTGTGATAGCTGCATTCATTAGAGTTATACTGCTATAAAAGCCAGACAAAAACAGTGAGGAATCGCACCCTATTCTTTTTATATACAGATCAGTTTTTTTCTGAAAACAAAGCCTGACTGTTTTCTATTTTGCATATTTTAAATTATCTGTACCAAAAAAAAGAATAATATCTATTGCCAAGACCTACACACACAATTCATTATGTCTGGAAAGAGAGGACAGGCTTAGTTCATTAAAAAGTTGTTAAATTTTTTATTAGACCCTGGCTAGTTAATCCATAAAAATGAGCAAAATGCTTTCCCTCAAAGTTTAATGGCTTGCTTACGTCATGCTGTGAAATACATAAGAATTGAGGAAGCTCAAGTTTTGAAAAGCTTTATCTTTTCATACAGTTGCTTGTCATATGAAACATGAAAATAAATAGTGGCCTTGTGCAAGACACTGGAGAGATTTTAATTAATATCTTGCATTATATTTAGTGTCTTTTATACATTATTTTCATCTATGATTTGTTCTGAGTGCCCTCTACTGAAAAGTAAGATGAAATGATTAATTGTCTAGCACTCAAATGTATAATACTTACAAATCTCGTTAGACAGCTGTACATTGTGAAAAGCTATATATATTTGTATATGAAAAGTTTGAAAGCAAATTTACTATTTCAAAGATAAGTGCATTATGTGTACGTGTACATGTATGTATTAAAAAATGGTGGTTTTGTTACTTCTGCTTCTGAATTTCTGGTTGGTTTTTTGTTTGGGTGTTCTTTTTGCTGGTTTGGTTTTATTATTAATAATAATATAATTAAATTACTAATAATATAATTAATTGCTATTAATAGTAATTATCTAAGATTATATAACAGCAGAAATCCTTTCATTTTTATAAATAACAGACATACCCTGACAGTTTGACCCAAAGCACCTGGAAGTAATAAGAATCTTCACATTAGCTCAAGTAGCTTTGGATTGGTCCTAAGTAGGTATTGTGTAATACTAATAAGTTACACAGACAAATTTAGGACTGTTCTGCTACTATAGGGCAATAAAAAATTAGAGAAAACAAAAGCAGCAGGGTGTTGAAATTTTGACAGTGAATAACCTGTTACAGATCCAAATCTGAATGTTACACGTACATACATATAAATATGCCTATATCTCTCTCAACAACAGTTAAAATGAGATGTTCATCTTGAATGCTTATTGGATTCTTACTGTTCAACAAGCTTCCCAGGAACTATGAACCATCATGGTTCTACTCAGTTGAGATTAAACAAAATTCATACTTTGAAGTGCTGCATTAATCTATTTTTCAGGTGTTGCATGCATCATTGTATACAGTATTTTCATCAATAGTTTTTAAGAAAATTGCTCAAAACCTGTGGGCATGCACACAGTTTTATTGGGATGGTACTATGTCATTCCAGGTTACTGTTGCCAATGAATGGATATATGATGACGGTGCATTCTGTGTAAATTTCTGCCACATGTACATTCAACTTCATCCGGATCTATGTGCACATCCCCAGCATTCGCCTTGTGATAGATCATATCTACAAGGGCTAATTCCGTCAGAGACTGGATGTCTTTCCCTAGAGTAGTCCATTTTGCTGAATGACTTCATAACATTGTCTTTGTATGGAAACCTTTCTTTCACAGCTGCCAAGAGTGGCTTCCAAAGGCTGAGGGACTGTTTCTCTCTTGCAATTGCTTTGTCAGTTCCCCCTCCCCTAGCAAGTGATCCCAGCTGCTTATCTTCCCTACCTTCTAGTTCGTGAACATCGGCTCCATTGTCCCAGCATCAGAGCAACCAGGTCATGTTGTGCTCCCCTTGTTGACAAGTAAAATCTTTTCACATATTCTGTAGCTCGGTTGAGGTCCAGGGTTGAGAAGTCGCCTCTTCTTCCTCTGATTTATATGATGATGACTCCTGATCAGATACTGTCGTGGGTTCAGCAGTAGCAGTCATTTTTCTCCTTCTTAGTAGCTGGTGCAGTGCTGTGGTTTTTACTCTCAGCCTGAGAACAATGCTGATAACTCTGATGTTTTTAGTTGTTGCTCAGTAATGTTTACTCTGACCAAGGATTTTCTGAGTCTCACGCTCTGCTAGGGAGGAGGGGAAGCTGGGAGGAAGCAGAGACAGGACACCTGACCCAGACTAGCCAAAGAGCTATGGGCATGGTGACAGTTACCTGGAAGGGCGAGATCACTGCTCAGATAGGTCTTGGTATCAGTCAGTGGGTGGTGAGTGGTTTTATTCTCTTCCCTTGTTATTTCCCTTATCATTAGTATTGGTGGTAGCAGCAGTAGTTTGGGCTGTACCTTAGTTAATGAACTGTTCTTATCTCAGCCCATGGGAGTTACATTCTTTTGATTCTCCTTCCCATCCCTCCGGGAGTGGAAGGAGGAAGAGTGGGGAGTGAGAGAGTGGCTGCGTGGTTCTGGGTTGCCAGCTGGACTTAAACCATGACACATAGACATTCATTCCCTGTCTCTGTTTCAAAGGAACCAACTCATCTCTGATATGGTTTAACATTGCTACCAGCCAAAAGACATACAGATTTTTGGTTGACATGATTGATAAAACAAGCAGATTATGACGCTTCCTCACCATACTGTTTACTAAATGTGAGTGAAAGTGAAAGCTGTCTGGTACTTCTAACCAAAATGAATAAGCTAGAGATCCACTGCCAAAAGAATGTAACCCCATACTCTCTCCACCAGCTCTTGAATCCAAACCAAGTGTCTCTGAATTTTATTGGCCAACTTCACTAATTCTCTCTCTACTCAATATACTGTTCACTAATATTTTGGCCTCAGTTTCAGCCTCCTGTTCTACTGTTCTAGCCTGCTTTCCTGTTTTAGCTTATGTCTTATAATTACCTTTTAAGAAAAGTTTGCTCTTTATTTTGTTGTTTGTTTGTTTTTAACTAATCAGAGCATGCATAACTTTATGCATTAATTTATCTTTTATTTCCCCAGTTTACCTACCTTTTCTTTGATTTAATCTTTTCAAAGATTTTTTTTTTTAGATCCCCTGAAGAACTTCTTCTGGTTGATAACTCTCACCACTTTAGTAGCTGGCTGACTACAACCCATTCAGTCTTTCTTCTATTTTATACTTTAATTTTATTAGATTTGTGCACCAAATATGACATAAATATAGAGTATTTTTTTTCTGTTTTATAATAGATCCCTTAAATGTTGGTCTCCGTTATGTCTGCATGCTAATTTCTCCATGAAAATAATTTTCAGTTCATGAGTTTCACCATCACTTCCACAAAACATACCCATACAAAATGATCAGTTCAGCAGGTCCCAGTCTTACTGTCCTCTCTAATGAGCTCAAATTACCTTACTATTTAGAAATTCTATCATGTTACCTTATTTATGATGTGGAAAAATTGCTGTAAAGATGATGACTGTTTAGGTTTGTTCCTTACACACAATGTGTATAACATATATACAAGTGCATTTGCGAGTGTACAGACACAAACATTTATTTCATTCTTTTCTTAAGGCTGCTCCAGCCCTGCCTATTCCAGTTTGTTCTTTGAATGGATTTACTTCTTAGAGGGCACACCTATATCATTATAAGTAAATTCACATCATTGCACACCAATACCAGCTGGATCCACGGGGATGAGTCAGATTCTTATCCTCAGTCCAGACACTTTTGTCACTCAGGCAGCTTAGCAGACTGAGAAATTTCTGGTTCTTCCTAAATGCTCTAACATACTGCCATGCAACACCTAGAATACGTGGTTTCAAGGGAAAGAACAGACTCCCAAAGAAGGTAGATTCCCTTAGTGAGCAAGGGCTATAATTCCAAAGCCATTATATAACTAGTGGGCTGTGGACAGGCTGTCTGACAACGGACATTTTGTGAGCAGTCCAGAGACCTTGGTGTAAGGCAGCCTGCCTGAGAACAGAAATAGAGTCGAGATAAATTGAAGGCCATGGATTAGGGAGTAAAAGAAACACCAGCTGTAAGAACTCAGAGGTAGGTGGAGGAGAGGGGGAGCTGAGAAGTTCTGGAGCTCAAGTTCCCAAGACAGTGTTATCCAATCCTAGCATTGTTAAGGGTTAAGGTGCCCAATCAACAACTGACAAATCCATGTAGCTGTGCTACATGGATTCTCTATATGTGCTACATGGAATCTCTATATAAGGTTAACACTTTGTCTAATAAAATGGCATTCGCTTGATCACATTGATGGTCTCAGAGTTGCCCGTGATTCCCGCGTCAACAGTGCTGCCAGATTTAATGTGTGCTGTCCACATGAGCCCAGGTATATGCAGGAATCTAATACTGTTAGTCTTGTGAGACCTGCATGAATCAACTGTTCATCACATGGTCAGCTAGTTATGCCAGGCAGCTTTAGAAAGTATGTGATCTCAATTGTGTTTTGTAAGAGACAAAACACTGCTCCTGTATCATAGATCTATCAAAGTATGCTTTCTCTTGAATTAGATCACTCCAGCAACTTAGAAAGGAGAGCACCCTGTTTTCTGGTGAAGATGGGCAGTGTGTGAGTACAATATGAGCAGTTAATAATTTAGTTGCTATGAAAAACTTATGACCCACAACTAGGCCTACAAGTGGATTCTTTGTGGGCTATTTTCCATTAAATTAAATGATGACTAGATATACAGAAGCATTTGGTCATATTTTTATTTTTATTGACAGAAGAAATTGATGTCTACAGTGCCAGACCCAGAATTTGTATAAAAGCTTTTAAGTTTACAGAAAAGCTTGTGCTTGATTTTTTTCTCATTTTGCTTTAAAAATTGCATTTTTAAAGTTCACCTTCTCAGAGTTTTCTCCTTAAGGGCATCATTCACTGTTAAGAAAGGAGCACCAGAAAGTCAGTGTTCACAGTTGTTTGGCAGAAATTAGACCCTAAAACTATGGCTTAATTTCTGAATTTTACAGTGAATGTGAGCATGCTGTAATTTGAGCACTCCAGAGGTTTGCTCACAGTCAGTTAATATATGACAGATGCAAATCATCATTATATTAGTTTACCATTACATTTATTGGCTTTGAGTGTGTTTCGTAAGCTGCCTGGGAAAAGCTCATATTTTTAAGAGATAAAAATTGTAGGAGTGACATTTTGCAGATACAGATTTTCTTAAGGGACTTTGAAACAGGAAAGAATCCTTTACAACTCTGTCATGTTCCTTTTCAGGTATTTTGTCAATGAAATACATATTATGACACCTTCCTGTAAGGATACAGAGACCAGATATCTAGAGAAGCTACTCGTGAAAGTTAGTGAACCACATATTTTAGAGACTCAGATGTACCAACAAGAATATTTGGTTCTGATCATATCCCTTTAATGTTGTACCTCGTCACAATTTATTATTCATATATATATATATACACAGTGCTTGAATGACAAGCTAAAAATCCTGATATGAAATCTTGTTAAGAATATTCATGATTCAGATACATTTGAAACATGCTCATTTACATGCTTAAGTTATTACTATGGATATTCTATTTTACATCCTAATCCATCCTGATACCTGTGTATATATCACAGGATGCTATCAGTGTGGTGGGCAGTAGTGACAGCATATTCAAACAAGCTTAAAAAATCTTTTTTTTCCTTAAACATAGGAAAACAAGAATAGTTCTGATACAGCCTTCACAACTATTAATAGCTGTAAGTTCTAGACAGGTTCTGCTGCTGTCAGTTTCCTCACTGCGCACACATTAGATCAAGAAATTTGTAAATGTGGTACTTTGTGATGTGATAATTCAAGATGGGTAACCATAATTTGAGATGGGGTGGAGGGAATCAACATTCCTGGCATTTGCAAAACCACACATATTCTATAAGGAAGATATACCAGGAAATCTGAGTACTGTCAGACCAAGTGGACAAGAAAAGACATCTCTTAAAAGAGATGAGGCACACTCCTTCCAGTGCACCAGATGTGGCCATTTTGTCAGTAAGAGCTGGAAGAAGATTGATGCCATGGTTCTAAGTGCTCCATTTTCATCTTTTCTAGAAGCCATGCACACTGTTAGCCCCCATCCCTACCAAAGGCTTCAGTCAGCAGCAACTGCTGTTTGCTTGCTAATGTAAGACCCGTAAACAAGTCTCTGCATGACACTAACATGTTGTCTTTGAGCATTGTTTCGGGCTTATACCCCTGACTGCAAACTAAAGGGAGAGCAGTGATTAAGAGCGAGGAAGAAATCCCTGAAATACCTGATTACACAAAATTGAAGTTGTGTCAATTAGAATTACCAGAGATTAGTTCCTTTCTGTCACTGAAAAAAAAAAAAGTTACAAATTATTAGAGAATAGAAAACATCATTCTAAGACTAACAGAATTTATTTACCTAGGTGGGAAACAGGCTGTCTCAGAATGGCACATGATTTACCACTTTATGATTGGGCACATTACTGTGGTCCCATGGTTTAGCCAAAGTGATATGCAGCAGTTGTTAAAGTACAAAAGACTTAAGCACAGCAGGAAGAATCTGATTAATTTTCAATTACCTGAGGGCACTGCTTTGGTTGAGGATGGCCAAGGAATATTGCATTCCTGCTGCCACCATCAGACCTTCAAAGAACATATTGCACTGTGAAAATAGCAAACCTGACTTGCAGAACATGTCAGACACCTTGTTAGGGCAGCTCTCCTTTTTTCCCCAGCAGAATAAGGATGGGAGGCAAGGAAAGGAGGAAGGTAGCAGGGTGAGACAGATCCACAGATGTATATTGAATGGCATCTTCTCATTGCAAAAATTAGTTTTCTGAGTTAATTTTCTAGCATCTGTTGTGGACAAGGAAAGTGAATCATGAGCCACTGGTTGAGAATTAAGTTCAGTCTTGACACAAATGTGCATAATTTCTGTTGTGAATAAATGGCAATGTACCCACTTAAGTCAAAGCTGAATTTGGCCAGTAACATATACCAAGCTCCAGACTAGTGATGACAGAGATAATTAAGAAATAATGACAGTGGAATAAAACAATGTCACAGGATAAAGGTCTCCTGCACTCAACAAATGCTGAAAAGAAGCTCATTTATCATGAATGAATGTCGAGGGAGAGCTGGTGTCTTTTAAAAGCTCTATTCTTCTGACAATGTTGAGTAATTATTTGTTTCTATTATGTAGAACTAAATGATTGATATGGATGCAATAATTTTGTTCAGTGGCAGTGGCAGTGGCATTGATAGTATAGATGAACAAGTGTTCATTTCATAAATAGTTGATCTATTTTATTCTAATTAGCTTCGACAGGAGATATCTTAATGTACTGTAGGAAAAGATTGCACCGGCTTCAAAACAAATGTTTTTGCTGTATTTGCACTACCACAGAGAATTTCAGTGAGCTTTGTACTGCTCTCCTAGGACCTAATCATATATTCATTAAACAGTATACCTGTGAGAGGGGGATACAATATAATGGGCTACAAAATCCTTAATTTATTAGGCTTTTAATGAAATACTTTGGAAGCAAAATATGGAGTTGTTATAGGAGGCACTCTACCATGAAATGATCAAGTACAGAGGAACAAAACCAGAACAAAAAATATGAACACCAAACAAAAACTTGTGTCTGGATTCAGGTTGATAATAGCTTCTGGAAATCAATAAGGAGCATGCTCATAGCCATGTGTTTCTGTCTCTCTGTGTGCCTCTAGCTCACTAGAATGCACACAGAGACAAATTCATTAGGTGCGGATGAATAGCCCAATTCTGCCTGCATCAAACTGTTGCAGTTGCAAAATATACCTTATTTCACCATACTTATGGTTGGCTTTTATTACCAGAGATAGGGTATTTTGAGAAAGCCGGCATTAAGGAAAAACTTTGAAAAGTCTACTGAGAAAGAAAGACATCATGATTCTATTATTCTGAGTTCTTCAAACCTGCCTACTTCACAAATCACAAGATTATTTAAGCATGACTTCTTACCCACAGCTGAAAAAAAAAACTCTGTAATGCTAGTCACAACCTCATTCCTCAGTAAGTGAAACTAAGAGAAACAAGGGAAGGTAATAGGATGGGAAAAGGCAGCAGAGATTGTTAACACACTGCCATTCAGTAGAATATATCTCTTAAGGTGCCATATCACACATACATGCTTGAACATGTTGCTTCTCTGTGATTCTGTCTTTCTTCTGTTTCAAAAAGTAGGTAAAAAATTATAAAAATGAGAGGCTGTGTGATGCAGGTGATGCAGCCAGTTATCACAGTGTAGAGACAAGGAAGGCCTTCAAGTAAGAAATGACAGTTACAAAAGGCTCTTCTTCCCTCTTCCAACCTGTAACTAGCCAACACACGAGTCTTGCTCTACTGTCTATCACCAGCCTAGAGCCATCTCCTCACAGACCACCAGGGCTTCAAACACTGTCAAACACCCCATTTAGGACTAAAGATTAGCCAGATTAGGTTTTCTAAGTACCCTTCACTTCCTTCTAATTACAATTGTGATCTAGGTATAAACATAACAGGGCCCCAAAGGCACTGCAAGGCCAGACCATCTCTGACCATGCTGTGGAACTCCATGCACCCTGCCCACAACCCAGGACTCCATTTCACCGTGGCTCCCAGCTCCATGGCACTCATTAATCTCTTGCCCTTCCCACACCCTGGCAGCAGCATACTTGTTCATTTAGTGGTTATTAATCAAAGAACATTCACATCTCCTCTGCATATAACTGGTTAGGTAGACTTTAAAACCTTTGTAGGAGGTAAATGACATGCCAGGCCACACAGCCATTCCCCCAGACAGCCAGGATGAGCTCTGGGGATCTGGTGGTTTCCTGATTGATTGCTTCCCTATTCCTTTCTGCTTCAGAAATCTGAGGCACCAAAAAATTCCCCATCCCATGTATCACTGATAAATCATTATTTGGAATAGTAATCACTTTATCCTCTGTTCCTAACCAATTATTCTTGAGCAATTATGACATCTTAAATGTCCATATTTTATTCCATGCCATACATCTTTTAAAAACCATTTCCACAAAACTGCAAATGTTATTTGCTGCTGATTTTCAGAAGTTGCTTCAGCTGTCTGTGCAGGTCCTGTAAGACTCTCTTTGCTCAGATGTGTACTCTTAAACACCAACTACACCAAATTGAGTGGAAAATTATGTAAAGGTTTCTTAGCATTTCTGAAAGTTGAGGAGGCATCCATTTGGACCAAGTAAGGGGATGGAGGGGAGCTCTCTTTATAGTTTTTATTTATAGTCAATTAGAAGTTGGAAAAAGCAACTCAGATGAGGGCTCCATTGTACCAGGTACTATGAAAGTATAGAAACAGGAAGAGCAAATCAGGAAGAATGATAAAAAAAAGGAAATTTAAACTTGTCTTTATTTCTTCTGAAACTAAGAAATGTTCCTATTCATAAGATTTCAAACCTTGCATAGGCAAGAAAAATTAAGGATACCAGAAGGAGCTATATCCTCTTGCTATAGTTTGTAACTCAGAGAAATTAAGGGTCTCCCCAAAATCACAGGGATACCTTGAAGACTATTGGGAAATGAGAATTTACACTGTGGCCCTTCACTGCATGTAGCCACAAGGTCCTAATCCAAGAAGGCAGTTCAGAATATTCAGAAAACTGGAAGTTCTCTCCCAACCTATTCAGTGTTTGCTCTGACAACAAAATGATGCCAAGTAGTTACCTTTTCATGCTACAAGAAAGAAGGATGTGATTTCATGTGTTGAATTCCTGTGCTAGGCTTTCATCTCACGAGCAGAGGCCAAATTCTGGCCAAAATAACCTCATCTTTATCCAGTTAGGATGCAAAGAACAGCAGCATTCCCACATACAGATGACATAATGTTTCAGTCTGTTATTACCGGCACTTTTACATAGCTTATGGTACCCTTCCTCTCTAATTTGCAGGTTAGGAATGTTCTGCTTTGACTGTCTCCTGAATTGCTGTATAACTGTAATAATGCCTGTCAGACAACTCTCTGTGTCTCTCTTTTCTTTTTTTTCTTTTTTTTTTTTTTTTTTAT